>JXSR01S004244.1:50268-75032 GCA_000969725.1 Ophiothrix spiculata
ACATCAAATTACTTGTTTAAATGAATGGAGTATATGTTTATCTTTGTTTGTATGAAATTTGAGCTCTCTAGCATGCTTAGTTATGAAATAATGAAGCTCCAAATTTGTGCATTTTTCCACAATTTTGTGTGTAACTCTATGGGCTCCTCAACCGCCGGCTCCTCAACCGCCGCTCCACCCCTGACCCACTGTTACTCTTCATGCCATAACTTTGTTATTAAAAATATCTAAAGCATGGGATTTTTTTTATTTTAAAGAAGAAAGAACAAGGAAGAAGTTGATACCTCATTTTCTGTCTTAGACTAAGTGGAAGTATTAAAAAAAACATAAAACATACTTTAAAAAAGGGAACAGTGAAACAGCTCCACCATATTGGGTGGACCAGTTTCTGACTTGTGACCTTATGGTAAATTCAGTATGTTGGCTTCATTACATGGTCTCATTTACCTTGCGACAAGATTATGTCTTGTTTAGGGCGTTATACCGGGCTTGAAATACACAGGCGTTGACTGTAGGTTGCATGACATCAGTCGGTAACAACAGAAAAGTCCTTGTAGATTTTCAGTGTCTAGAGAAATTTTGTAGCGAGTTAGAGAAAATGATATTTTGAGAATATCCTATGTTCAAGGCGACCTAGCAAAAAATTATCAAGAAGTACTCTATATATTTTTTCACTTTGTGGGCTCGTCTAGATCATAATCTCAAAATAAATAAGCGTTGAAGCAACCAGTCGCTTTATAGTCAAGATATCCGTCATGATCTGGAGGCTGTTTTGCATAGGAATGAATAGGCGATCTATTTGGTGGTGTGTGTTCTTAAGTAATGATCTGCACATAACAACCAGTGTTAGATGGGTGTCTGACCAGGCAACAAGCAATTTTTGCCTAGTGGCTTCATTCTGATTACCAGACATCGGCCAGTTGTTTTGTGACCTAGGCATTATGATCAGATTTTTCAGCTTTGAAAATTTCTCATTGGTTTTGAGAACAATACTTATGTGAATATTAAATTATAATTTTATCATAGTAATAAATAATCCCACCCATTGTCTTTTCAGAAGAACTATTGCAGCAATCACCTACATCAGCTAGGGATATATTTAGCTCCCCCTCCCCCGGAAGCGGGGCCAAGAGGCGCCTCTTCATACCCGCCGAAGCTAACGAAGCCAGCTCAGGCGATCCCAATTCAACAGAGGCTAGCAAACCAACCGAAGGGTCTGCTTCCGCTGCGCTGAAATCGGTAGCAGCAGGAGCCTCCGCCTCGGCTGCACTCAAGTCTGTAGCAGAGAAATTAAATGCCAGTGCAGCAGCAGCTGCTTCGACGGGGAAAGCCCCGCAGATACGATTAGCTACAGTGCCTTCTCAACCGCAGACCTTGACAGTGGCTGTACAAAGTAAGTGCTTGTGGTGCGTTTATAGTCCAGTTATTTCATTATATCGAAAGATTTTCAATGATATGCATTCTTTACGCGCGCTCTTAATAGTGTGCTGTAAAATGTGCCTGTGAGGGCTATTGTGGTCTAATGGAACAGCGCAGGACTCATAATAGCCCTCACAGGCACATTTTACACTATTAAGAGTAAAGAATGCCTGTGAGGGCTTGTTGTCTAAACGGGACAGCGCTGGACTCATAATCAGTAGGTTGTGAGTTTGAATCCCACTACGGCCAATTAGATAATATTCTTGGGCAAGTCATTTCACAACGTATTTGTCAATCCAAGTGTAACATGGGTAATTTTAAATTACTAGGAATTTAGTCAAGGAGCACTATTTAATGTTACAAGATGCAAAGGACATTATAAAGCCAGCTTACTGTATTCTATTTGTAATGTAATGACAATGATATAACTTTTCAGGAAATTTTCTAAATTCAAGAAATTGTCGAGAAATGTATGTATTTTGAGGAAATTTTACAAATGAAAAGGGAATTTCTCTTTGAATGGATTTTTAATGGACATTTTAGGAGATTTTGAACTTCATAAATTTACTACATCCTTATAATAAATGTAACAAACGCTTTGACCTGATTTTCAGTCATAAAAAACGCTGTCAGTTTAATTGGAACCTTTATTATCATTATTACACATT
This sequence comes from Ophiothrix spiculata, assembly GCA_000969725.1. Lineage (NCBI taxonomy): Eukaryota > Metazoa > Echinodermata > Ophiuroidea > Amphilepidida > Ophiotrichidae > Ophiothrix > Ophiothrix spiculata. The sequence continues at coordinate 52,356 of JXSR01S004244.1, forward strand.
ATAAAGTCGGTATCATTAGACTTATTATAGAGTATTGCCTCTGATGTAATCGTTAGACTCGATTAATTGTTAGACTCTATTAATCGTTAGAATTGTTTGATAGAGCTATGAAAGTATTGAACTAGCGGACTGTATAAGAGTTTTGAACTGTGTGTACCAGAGGAGGTTTTCAGGATATCCAACAATGCATTATTCTGATACACTTAGATATAATAGGCAATAATGGTTTTCTGGACAAGGGGCTGTTAGGAATTTGAGAATTCCATTGAATAGTACTCATTCATATCTTTCCAGCGATGTGTTTCTTTTCAAAACAGCCCAGTGTTTACCCACATTGCTGACTCTTCAAAAACGTCAGAAACCTGTACAAAAGTATAGGAGTTGAATTGGATTTGCATGTACATTGTACAATGTTGCATTGCATCGTGGGATATTGTGAATACCTCCTCTGTGTGTGTACAGTATGCTAACACTCTTGTGATTAGTTGACTGTAAACAAATTGGATTACAGGAAATGACTTACAAATTTCAAGTGAATTACCTCATTCATAGCACCCAAAGTGTGCAAGTAATTTGGCAACCAACCAAGACTTTGTTAAACTGTTTTATATTTCTAACCTCAACTTAACTATAGGCAAAAATAAAAATTTATTGGGCAACATAAACAAAATTCCGAGGTAAGGGTTGCATCTACATAGTGTGCAGTGCACGCTTTTCACAGCATGGGTTTGGAAAATCGCCAAATCCGTAAAAAGCGTGTAGATTGGGATTTGCGAGTATTCCGCGTGTATTTATAAAAAGCGTAAAAAAATAATAAGAAGCGTGTACTTCGTATCTTTCACTATTTGAAAATTTCTTCATATCTGTCACTGTCTGTATAAAGAACTGGCAACGCAGCGAAATAATTATTTTGGAAATTTACCAATAATGAACGATCCTGGAACATTATGCTTTACTAGTTTCACGCTATTACTTCACGTTATAAGTGGCTGTTGTAATTTGGTTCCAAGAGCGAAGACCAGCGAGTATTAATTCCACGTGCTTGAGGGTGACGCGCTTTAAAACAGAGCATGTATTACTGTGTGATCAATGGCGGCATGTGTAGGAATGCGATCGGTCTTTGGTGAAAAGAAAACAATTATAACAAATGTTGAGAACTCTTTGGAAGTGGACGTACTCAGTTTTTGACACAGATGAAACGGCAAATGGTGCAACCAAAAATGACAACCTTTGTCGTCAGATTATTTCGTAAACGTCATATTACTGCAAGTTATTAGTACGGTATAAGCTTACTTCTTTCTTTTTTTAGCATTGTTTACTTACTTTGCTGACCACACAAGGGGTAGCATTTCATCCAAGAAGTAGTTATATAATAATTACCAAAAATAGGGTGGGTTATGGCTTTCCAGTATAAAGGGTGTTTTCATAAAAAGGGTGGGTTTAAAATATAAAGGGTGGTTTTAAATCACACTGCACGTTATGATCTACAAACAATGGGCCCTGCACCCAGGATTTCTGTTTATATTGTCCTTTTTTGTCTTATTCAGGTGTGAAAGACAAAGACGGTACGGTCCGATACATTGCCAGTCCGGTCAAAACGGTGAAAATCGTCACAACGCGAACGACGATACCAGCATCGCCCAACAAATCTCCTGGCAGGGTCGTTTTAAAGTTACCCTCAGGCCAGGATGTGACCTTATCACCAGGGGCTGGCGGTAGCGGGACGTTTCAAGCTATCCAAGTCCCAGCCAAACCAAAGAAGACAGGATCGCTGTCATTATTTTTCAGAAAGGTAAGCGGTCTATGAATGCTGTGGAAGAAAAAATTGGTTTTGAAATATTGTCTCGTAATTTTGAGTTCACCCACAGTGAGAGGTATTGCAGTCCTATGTGGGCAAGCTTTTGTACAAAAACTGGGATGAAGTGTTGGTTAGAATTGGGAGAACTGTAGTTTTCTCCAGGGAAAAACCCTGACATGAAGTGACTTCACAATATAGTTTTGAGTCATCTGAAAGAGCAATAAGAAGAATCCCTGTTTTTTCCTGACGATTAAATTGTCGAAATTTCAGATTTTCTTTCCATTTATTCCGTAAAATGTGGTTAGAATTTGGTTCTAGGGTAAGTTATATAGGTTAGATATAGGGTTTGGGTTAGGGTTAGCAATAAGTTTAGACATTTTGAGCAATATGGTTTTGGATAAATTTTAGGGTCAAGTTACCAAAATTTTACAAGTCAATTAAAAGTCATCGGGGAAAAAACAGGGATTCTTCTCGATGATCTGAAAGATGGACACGTACAGATTACTTTAGTCGTGTGTGTGGGTAACTGGCTAGCCGTGTGGGTGTAGCTGTCTGAGGTTAAGATTATTAAATATAATCCTAAACAAAATTGATAAATTTCCGCATATTTTATCTGATGTTAATGAAACATGGACACAATGGTCTGTGGGAAGAAGCACACATGCGACCCTTATGTGAGTTGGGTCAAATGTCATACTCATTAAGGGGTCAATAGGGGTCAATGATTTTTGGTGATCAAAATATTGAGATTGGTCAGCAAATCCATATTCCTTATCAGATTTTCATGGGTCATTGACACAATGGTCCTTGAGTAAGGGCACATGTTTGACTAAGGTCGTTGACAATACCAATTTCACTCGTTGTCGACAAGCCTGTTTATGTGTCAAAAAACTCGACAAAAAAATAAAATAAATTTTAAAAAATAAATAAAAACTCTAGGAAAATAGTAATGAATTTTTTTTGCCTGATATTTTACTCGTCTTGGCATAAGTTTTTTTATCACATTTTCAATTATATCATTCCATTGCAGCATCGGCACATTGATTTCAATTAAAGAGGGTGACAAATTCAACAGAGTGCTACAAGTTGTAATTAGACTAGTAAATCTAACCCATATATAGGTAAACATGGAACAAATTGCAACAGAAGGTTTTTTGGTTTGATATTGTTACAATAACCCCAATGAACATTCTCACCAAAATCCGACAAAATCCGTCACCGGGAAGTAGGCTAATTAGCATAAATCCAAAATGGCCGCCAAAATTCCCATCAAAATACTACATTTTCATTATAATGGCTTAATAGTATCTTGTAAAACACTTTTATGTTCAAAATTATTATTGGAAAATGGTTTCTGGAGGTATAACAAATACATCTGACCCTAAATTACATGTATGTCATATGCATATTTCAAATTCAAAAAAGCTGATTTTCATTAAAATTAACCAAAACAACTATTAAAGTGCCTGATATCTTAAATAATTAACAGGAAATAACATAAAGGGTTGCAATAAGATCATTTGTCCCCCAATTATACGGTAAACTTGTTTCAAAATTAAAATGGCGTCTGTTCTTAGATTCAAAATGGCCGCCAAAATATGTTTATATGTGCAAAACTAGGTTAGAAGCACTTCAAAACAGTATCAAAAACACCAAATGTTCAGAAATATTCGATGGAAATTGGCTATGAGGGCAACAATAGCAGTTTAATTCTCAAATAAGGGTGTAAGCATGTTTTAAGGTGTTTGGTCCATGAGAGATCCGCCCGAGCAATTTTAGTAAAAATCGGCATGAATGATATTTTATCGATGTAGAACCGATTTTTAAAATAAAAATTGGGGGTCACGGGACTCGTTTTTGCATGAGAGTCTGTTTAAAAACACCATTTTTGGAGGTTTTGGGGGACAAATTAGTACAGGGGTCTATGGAAATGTGGCAAAAGTGAAATTATCTAGTGTTGATTCAAAAAATCTGCCCGAGCATTTTTGTTAAATTTTTCACAAAAGTTGCGCACAAGTATGTTCTTTCAAATAAAAAAATAAAAATTGGGTGTCACGGACTTAATTTTCCAGGAAAATATTGAAATATGGCAATTTTTAGCTTCAAAACACTACTCAGAGTATATGCGTATTGCGTCACTTACCAACTCGGAAACTAGCGCGTACTGGTTTGCGTGGACCAAACACCTTAAATTCAATATGGAGCCTGTTGTAAGATCCAAAATGGCCGCCAAAATACGATTTAGGCACAAAAATGGGTTAAAGTAGCTTTTAAACAGAATCAGAAACACCTCATGTTCAAAGTAACTGATGGAAAATGGCTTTTGACGTAACACTAAGAATATTTTTTTCTCAAATAAGGGTATGACCATGTTCCATATCCAATATGCAGCCTATAGTGAGATCCAAAATGGCCGCTGAAATATGATTTTAGACACAAAATTGGGATAAATCGAAAACATCAAATATACAAAATAATAGATAGTAAATGACTTTGATGATAACAATTATACGAGCGTTTCTTCCTATATAATGTTGTTTGCATATTTTAAAATTTATGATGGAGTCTGTACTTTGAATAAAAATGGCCGCAAAAATACAATTTTATGCAAGGAAACAGATATAAGCGACTTAGAAACATTTCAGATATTGGATTTGAAACGGGCTAACAACCTTATTTGGGTAGAATTTAATACTCCTACATTTACCTGTAAAGCCATTTTTCATTGATTATGTTGAACATTTGGTGTTTTTGATATGGTTTTCAAAGTCACTAACTCATTTTCATGCATAAAATTGTGTTTTGGCGGCAATTTTGAATCTCTGTACAGGTTCCATATTAAATTAGAAATATGCTAATATACCCCTATTTGGGAAAAATGATCTTCTTTTTACCCTAAAAAACATTTTCTATCGACTATTTTGAACATGTGGCGTTTTTAAGACCATTTAAAAGTCACCTTAACCCATTTTGTGCATAAAAAGTTTTGGCGGCCATTTTGGATCTTTTAAAAAGCTCCATAGCGAAATGGAAACATGCTAACACCTTATTTGGGAAGAAATGCTACTATTGTTTCCCTCAAAGCCATTTTCCATAGATTTTTTTTTGAACATTTGGTGTTTTTGGTATCGGTTAAATGTCACTTTACCCAATTTTGTGCCTAAAATTGTATTTTGGCGGCCATTTTGGATCTCAAAACAAGCTCCATAGTGAAATTGAAACATGCCAACACCCTTATTTGAGAAGAAATGCTAATATTTTTTCCCTTAAAGCCATTTTCCATCAAATATTTTGAATATTTGGTATTTTTGATACTGTTTTGAAGTTCCTGTAACGAAGTTTTGCACATAAAAACATATTTTGTCAATGTTTGTCAACATGCTAACACCCTAATTTGGGAAGAAATGCTACTATTTTTTCCCTCAAAGCCATTTTCCCATAATTTTTTTGGAACATTTGGTGTTTTTGGCACCGCTTTAATGTCACTTTACCCATTTTTGTGCCTAAAATTGTATTTTGGCGGCCATTTTGGATCTCAAAACAAGCTCCATAGTGAAATTGAAACATGCCAACATCCTTATTTGAGAAGAAATGCTAATATTGTTTCCCTTAAAGCCATTTTCCATCAAATATTTTGAATATTTGGTATTTTTGATACTGTTTTGAAGTGCCTGTAACCAAGTTTTACACATAAAAACGTATTTTGTCAATGTCTGTCGGCCATTTTGAATCTCAGTACAGGTTCCATACTGAATAAGAAAAATGCTTACAACCTTATTTGGGAAGAACTGATCCTAATTTTACCCTCAAAGCCATTTTCTATTGATTATTTTAAAAATTTGGTATTTTTGATACTGTTATATAAAGCCACTTTAACACATTTTGAGCCTAAAATTGTATTTTCGTGCCCATTTTGGATCTCATAACAAGCTCCATATTGAAATTGAAATATGCTAACACCCTTATTTGGGAAGAAATGCTACTACTGTTTCCCTCAAAGCCATGTTCCATTGATTATTTTGAACATTTGGTGTTTTTGATACCGTTTACGAGCCACTTTAAACCATTTTTGTGCCTAAAATCATGTTTTGGCGGCCATTTTGGATCTCAGAACAGACAACATATTAGATTTAAAACATAATAACACCCATATCTGAGAAGAAATGTTACTATTGTTACACTCTATGCCATGTTCCATCAAACATTTGGTGTTCTTGATACTATTTTTAAGTGCCTCTAACCTTTTTTTGCGCATATAAACATGTTTTGGCGGCGATTTTGAATCTCAGAATAGGCGCCATTTTGATTTTGATACAAGCGTACAATATAATTAGGGAGTAAATGATCTTCTTGTAACCTTTAATGTTATTTCCTGTTGATTATTTATGATGTCAGGCACTTTTAAGGTTGTTTTGGTCGCGTTTTAAGAAACTCAGCTATTTTAGCGGCCATTTTGAATTTGAAATGTGCATATGACATAATTTGGAGTCAGATGTATTTGTTATAGCTCCAAAAGCCATTTTCACATAATAATTTTGAACATAAAAGTGTTTTACAAGATACTATTAAGCCATTATAATGAAAATGTAGTATTTTGGTGGGAATTATGGCGGCCATTTTGGATTTATGCTAATTAGCCTACTTCCCGGTGTCGGATTTTGTCGGATTTTGGATATAATGTTCATAGGGACCATACAAACAAGTTGAAACAAAAAAACCTTCTGTTGCAATTTGTTCCAGGTTCATCATAAGTTTATTGGACTAAATTTCAATCCTCTTAGCTGCATTGAAAAAACTATCATTCTGTTTGTACAAAAATTCTAAGTACTTAAGTGATCCCCTGGAAAACGCACCTCTAGTGTTGAATATCCAGTTGCACACAGTTAAAGCCAGTTGGTTCCGTGACAGAAAATGGAACAATTTTCAACTGGGTCACACATAGAGTAGAGCCCAAAAGTTCATGTAAGAAGTCAAGTTATCTGTTACCTTTCAGATGACACTCGGGGATTGCAAAGTATTTTCTTATGTCATGTTAATAGAAAATATACTCTTGTCAATTGTATAGTCCATCTAGATGGACTATGCAAGTGAACGCAAAGTGCGAGGTCCATCAACTTACAATAAATTCTGCCCTCTAACTCAAGAAGGGGCAGTTTTTGATAGCCAAAAAGCTTCAACTTTCTAATATATCAAAACTGAGTCAAATATAACCATATAGTTCTATTGCTCCATCCGTCTATTTGTTTACCAAGCAATGACTGGCCACCATTTCCTGACACCCTGGTCACATAACCACCGGTCGCTGACTGATTCGAAGGACAACGGTGAATGGTTGCGAGCTCTTGCGATGCGTTGTTGGTCGCCGGTCATTATTATATTTTCTGCAAGAGCCTTGGCGGGTTGCACAAAAAGTGTATGCGGGCTGCATGTGGCCACGGGCCTTAGGTTGCCCACCACTGATCTAGATGGACTATCAATTGTATTGCCTTCCCTCAAACATTATTTTTCCCCACGAGTTGAGAGGGATTTTCAATATATTTTCAATATGACATAACTTAAAACTGAAACATGACATAAACCAAGTTTTTCCATCTTATGTTTAAAAGTATTTGAAATATTTTCCCCTTTGATCCTGACCCCACCCCACATTAGGTGTATCATCTTATCAATGTGAGGCTGTTAGACCTGTGTACCAGACTCAACATAGAGGAGAGTTTGCGGCGCAAGATTTGGACATGTATGGAGCATTCCATTGTCAAGCACGTTGAATTGATGAAAGACAGACACCTCGATCAGCTGATAATGTGTGCCATCTATGTAGTATGCAAGGTAAGCAATATTCATGATCAAAACGACAGACACCTTGATCATCAAGACAAGATTTCAATTTGTGGTGTGTGCATCAAATCGAGATTTTAAGGACTATAGTGTTTTCATTTATTAAATTTCCCTGCGTACTGCATCGTTTAATTCGTGCGTAACGCGCGCAATCGTCGGCGCTTCACAAGCACTGGAATTAGGCCAATCACACGCTGTAAATATGTGCGACTTTCACGCAAACCACCGTAGCAACATGCGTCGTTCTCTAAAAACTTCGCGAACGGAGAAATTTAATTATTGTAAATACTATAGTGACACTTAAGTCATTTTCTTTTAGAATTTTATCACTGGTGTAAATTTACTACTGTGGTGCAAACTGTTCATTTAGAATGAGCATATTCATTCGAAATTTTCTCATTATGCATGCCTGCCAACTAGTAAGATTTAATCTTATTTAGTAAGATTTTTGGGCATATGACAGCAGAAAATCTTACTAAATAAGATTTCTGAATCTGTGAAATGCATAACTTCTTGGTACTTTTATGTGTAAAATCTACTTTTTAGTGAAATAATGTACTTTTTTGGTTGCAAAGTCTACTTTTACACATTTACAGGTTGGCAGGTATGCATTATGCAGAAAGTATAAAAGTTCCTATAGTATGTTTTTCCTAACCAAACTTCTGTGGTGAGATGAGCAGGGGTAATTTGAAAATTAGTGATGTGCTATAAAATGTTGTTAATTTTCCACTCTCTTCCAGAGATCCCATTTTGTCCTATACTCGACTCGCATTGATCAACTTGTAATGATATCAGAAAATATTATTACATGTGCTGCTCAATGACAATTATCGATTTCATAGCCATAAAGTATTTAGAACTATTGCTGAGATTATATTAGAGCCGCTATATATTTTCAAACATTTGTAGTTATCTATTCAGAAGGGTTAAAAATGAAGGTCGCATCAATAGTTATCGTATAATGAGGCGGTATGTTAACAAAAACGTAAAGGCCAAATCCTCTTTGTTGGCATGGCTCATTTAACATGGTTTGATATAGCCGTTGCAAATTTCTCTTAGCTATCTCGTAATTGTAATGTTTATTTTTGTGCTTGTTTTAATAATACCTTTCAAAATAAAGTACATTTTACCTTGTGAGCAATTCAATACCCTAATTTTCATGGTTATCCAGTACGTTTCATATACGTCCAAATAGTAAACAAATGGTATATTTTGACTTAAAAATCATTAACTAGAAATGAAAAGTACAAACAATTCATTATTACATGATTTTCACATTAACCAAGCGTTTTCTCTACTCCTCTCCCTGCTAATGGAACAACTCAGTCACATGACTGGAAGTTCGGTTAGGCAAAAACAATTTACGGACAATTAATCACCATGAGAAAAAATCTGAATGAAAATGTGTACAAACTACAAAAATGATGAAGCATCACCAGCCCTAAACTATTTATTACACATCATAGCTCGATTTTAAGCTTTTTAGAGTAGGTTCTCTGGATGCCCCATGAGCAAATAGTTCCCATTTTTGCCATGGCTTGGTTCCCGGTAGTTAGTAGTGTATAACCTAAAGCTCCCAAAGGTTATGAAGGAAATTCACCAAAATTGCTTAAGTCCAAATATTTCATAGACAGGGCTCCTATATGGGCACGAAATCGCTGCCTAGGAAGCGCCCCCCCCCCCCCCCAGGTGGGTCGGTATAGGTGGACATGGGATTGGGATGCGGAAGGTCCCTGGTTCTGAGGGCGTAGGCTGAATGAAAAGGGTTAGGTAGTAGGTTTGGGTTAGTAAGTGACTGAATGACTTTAGACATAACCCTAAAGCTCCCAAAGGTGGCAAAAGGTTACAAGAGAAAATCACCAAAATCGCCTAAGTCCAAATACGTCATAGACGGGGATCCTATATGGACACGAAATCACTGCCTAGGCAGTGCCCCCGGTGGCTTGGTATAGGTGAACATGGGATTGGGATGCTAGAGGTCCCTGGTTCGGGCCCCGGGGAAAAACACCAATTTTTGACTCTTATTTCCGAGGAGAAAAGGGGGTAGGAATGAAAAATTTAGGAGTATGGATCGTGGTTGGTTTGGTAACCATTAAGCCGTATAAACTTTATTGAAGTATTTCAATTTTGCTTGCTCTTTGTGTTCAAGTCAATCTATTTTTCAATTATTGTATTTTTGAAAAGGTGACGAAGAAAGACCAGCAGTTCCAAGAAATCATGAAGTGTTACCGTCGACAACCGCAATGCAAGAGTTACGTGTACCGTAGTGTCTTACTGCGGAGTCGTAAGCGTCATAGTTCTGACGAAAGCTCCGATAGCTCGCAGAATGGAGGCAGGGATAGTTCACCTGATGCTGAAAAGAAAGGTAAGATTATTTCATACACGCAGGCTTTGTCTTTTGAAAATTGCTGGTGAGTGACAAATCACTCTCCTTAAAAGTTGTCAGGTTAGATGTAGTTGAGTGATTTAAATGATAAGCACTTGGTTTTATTATATATTATGTACCAAATGTAGGTGAGTAATAAATAGCTCTCCTCAGATTCATTTTAGGCGAGTTGTTGGCGAATAATCACTCTCGCTCGCCTCAAAAGACAAAATCTGTATATATACAGTTTAACTTAAATATACTTTCCAGTTTTATGCTGTATGCCATACAACATGTATATTAGTTTTGGTGCCAATATCTGGATTAGTATACTTCATAAATAATTATTAGGCAGCCACAAATAATTGGTCATTTTCTGCTGTTACACGTAGCAGTATTTTGACTACTTCCACCAAATACGTGCGACACTCAGGCTTGGAAAAATTATACTGTCGCATCCCTGCGATGACATCGATTAAGGCTCTGTCAGACATCAATGTATAGAGCAAAACATACGAATAACGTACAGAAGTTGCGCATATCGAACGTGTGCTAAAACTTAAAGGACCACCCCTGTATGAATAACAAATTAAACGTTTACATAATGGACAGACCATATGGATAACGTATTGAACGTACTTGTAACGAACACATGACGAATAACAATGCATAAAACAGCAATAGTGGGTTAAAGGTATGTTAGGCATATGTTTTGCTCTATACAGTGATGTGTAACGAGAGCCTTTATTTATTTATTTTTAACATTCATAGGGTGACCCAGAAATGATGTGCATATATGGTATTGGAAATTTTATTGTGATATTTGGATTTCAGATCAAGCACAAATAAATGTGTAATGTGTTTTAATCAGTGCAATATTTATGAGGTATAGTAAAACAAATACAACATGCTTTATTTCAAGAAGTAGTGAGTGACAATTCCTGATCCCTCGGGTTTTGGATTTGGATTTGGATTGCAAAGAGTGGAGAGGGTATCATCTTCTAAGATGTCTAACAGTAAAATTTGGTTTTCTGGCAGTTGACGATGTAAGGAAGTTTTTTGTGTAAAAAAAAGATGGCCACCAGGTTTGAAGCGAAATTCTGAATTTATAAGATTTACTCAACCGCTGCAAAACTGACTAAATCTGGGAAATAAATACTTTTTTAATGGATTTAATAATCGGTTGCTGAGTTACAACACTCAGTGGGTGACCCTTCTATGAACAACACAAGATTCGTTACACTTAAATGGGTTATGAAGATGTACATGCTTATTATAAGCATCTTCATAACAAACTTAAAAAAAATTATTATTATGACATTGTGTTTAATGGTTCCTTCATTTTTGTTTATTTCGTCATGTATTGAAACTTTTGCATACATGTATGCGTTATTGACACTTACAGTACTCTCAATAAATCACTTGTTTTTATTGTTACTCTTTTTTCCTCATTAGAGAGGAGTAATCGTAACCCACATCTAATTCGATCAGCCAGTGTGCTACCGGCGAACCTATCAAATAGTTGTCCCCCTACACCTACCAAAATGGCTGGAACTGGTTCGACGTTTGAGGATGAAGATAGGGGTGACCTCATCATGTTTTACAACTCGGTAAGTGTTCTAATGGCTAACGTATTCATCACTTGTCCCGTACACCTATAATGGCTTAAATTGGTCCAACGTTTGAAGATGAAGGTTGAGAGCCAATAGTACGTGTACACATTAAGATTTTCAGTCCGTATTCCAGATACAGATTTACAGTTTGTGCACCAGATACAGATTTACAGTTTGTGCACCAGATACAGATTTACAGTTTGTGCACCAGATTATGATTTACATTTTGTGCACCAGATTATGATTTACATTTTGTGCACCAGATTATGATTTACATTTTGTGAACCAGATTAAGATTTACAGTTTGTGCACCAGATTAAGATTTACAGTTTGTGCACCAGATTAAGATATACAGTTTCTGCACCAGATTAAGATTTATAGTCTGTACACCAGTTCAAGATTTACAATTTGTGCACCAGATTAAGATTTACATTTTGTTTACATTTTGTGCACCAGTTCAAGATTTACAGTTTGTGCACCAGTTCAAGATTTACAGTTTGTGCACCAGTTCAAGATTTACAGTTTGTGCACCAGTTCTAGATTTATTGTCTCTGTATCAGATAAGATGTGCGATGTGTGCACCAGATCTGGGATTTATTGTAGGGCCTACACTCAAATCACTTATCCGGCAGCTTCCAAGACGTTTTGTGTACATCTTTGATAAGAATGGGTTCAATTATCATCAAACTTTGAACTTTAAGAGAAGGTCGTTGTTGACCAAGGTCAAACTACGGGTTGATGAACCCTCTTATAATTTTCTACTTGCCTTTTATTACACAATTTTTCCCCCAGGTGTATGTGAAGAAACTACAAGACTTTGCCCTGCGATTCTCACCGACAAGCGACGGGTCGACAGACCTAACAAGCGTCCCCACACTGTCCCCGATGCCAGTTGTCAGACCGCACCAGACATCGCCGCGTAAGGTGTCGAGTCGACATCAAGTCTACATATCATCTCATAATGACAGTACTGTACACAGCCCTACTAAAGGAAACATGATGTATTATATTCAGAAGAGTCCTGCCAAGGTATGTGGATGGACTACATATTTGGGAAGGTGTTTTTTTTTCTGCAGACCTTAAAGGGGCATTGGACATGTTCACAACATCATCCCCAAACTTTTCTCCAAGCATTTTGAGATTTTTGCATCATTTGATGTATTAGCCATTAATAATGACACATGCAAAGTTTCATTGTCAACTAAAAACCCTGTATATCAAAATATTTAGATATCGTTGTCGACATCGAAAAAGTTGAATTTTAAGAATTGGCCTTTTCAGGAGATCTAACAGTAATACTCCCAATTTTCTTTTATTTAACTGCAATCTATGACGTGAAAGGAATGTTTTACACACAAATATTTGTCAAAATATGTGTAAAATTGTCCAATTCCCCTTTAACATAAGAATGTACAGGGTTCCCAGCCCATCAGGGAAATTATGGATAATTGTTTAACTTTTTTCCAGTCAGGGAATTTGATGCGTCAAAAATTAGGGGAAAAGTCAGGGAATTTTGATTGGCCCAAAAATCGAAAAAGGACTCAATTTCTTGGTGTGTCAGGTCTCTGTACTTCTGGTTCATATGTGTGGTTGTAGGCTTTGAAAAGAACTGAATAAGTGGTATTTTTCATGCATTTTGCTATTAGTGCTTAATTCTTAATTTGTGTAGCGCGAAAATAAATGTACCGCGAAAAATGTTATGTACATACTGGACTTGTAGATAAAAATAATTCACCAGCGCAAAAATAAAAACAAGTGAATGATCAAATTAGCTGTGTAGGAAACTTCCTGAGCACCACAATATTGGCGTTTAACAGTAACTCATTTTCTTGTAGGTGGGGGGGGGGTCATAATAATAAACATTTGGCAAGATGAGTAACCTTGATACAGATCTTCAAATATTCCTAACATTGAATACAAAACACAAGAACTTCAATGCATTATATGTTGAATTCTTAGGCACTGAGTGCGATTTTACTTCCTAATAAGGAATTTTAGCCATCCATTATGAGACGATAGATGACAGTGCGTTCAGCGTGAAACGCAGTGGAGCCGCGCGTTCAAAATCACTACGCGATGCAGGTATACGCACACATCGGGCGCGATTAGCTTTACTGGGTTTGGAATATTTCATGTTTGAAAAGGGATGTACGTTTTTCCAATGATAATGTTTATAGTTTTTGGCAATAATTTACATCGTTTTTGGTTTATAAATGACTCAAATTTGTGACTAAGAATGAGAATAAAAGATGACGATTTATTGTTTTGCCTGTCATCTATCGTCTCATAATGGATGGGCGTACATTATTTTGAGTAATGGGTGCCCCCGCAGGGGGCATCCATTATGAGACAATTAATGACAGGCAAAACAACAAATCTAATCTTTTATTCGCTAATTATAGGGCTGGGACTAAAACCGGGTACCCGCCCGTCATGAGCTTACCCAGGTACAAAATCTGCCTACCGATTACCTGAACTGGACAATAGAATTATAGAATTTTGAACCCCCCAAAAAATGTTCAAAAATTTATGATAAAATCTGATTGAAGATCGGCGAAATATCAAATTTTTTCTATAATTGAAAAATCGTATGGTTGTAGAAGACCCGTCAAACCCGTTCTAATATTGTAAATGCTCAATTATCAATACGGTCGGGTACCGGGGTAACCGGCCAAAAAAAAAAAGTCGAGTACCCGGGTAGCAAATTACCCGAAAAGTCCCAGGCGTAATATGTAAACATTTCACCCAATGTTGTTTTGCCCACAGTCGCTCCAAGCCATCAACAACATGATCAAAACCGGCGATAGAAACAAGAGGTCGCTGTCCAGCACATTGGAAGAAGCAATGGAGAACCCAACTAAGAGAATTCGTCTTGGCGAGACGGGTACCACAAGTTTGCAGCGAAGGATGCAAGCGTTTGCTGCGGTGACAAACGGTGATTCATAGTAAATATTTAAATTCCTAACCTTGAACTTGCAGATATCTAGGTATGTTGATAAAATTTCCTGAATTCTGGAAATTTAGCAAAATTATTTGTACTTTCAGGAAATTTTACAACAAAAGAGTCAAATTGCTCTGTGTGAATGAAATTTTTACGTATTTCAGGAACCTTCAAGTGTTACCTTTTTGTCAAGTTACTTTCATGAGAATATGTTGTGGGTAGGGCTGGTATCGACAAACCTTTTGTTGACAATGTCGTCGACTCGAAATGTTCATATATCTTATATGTTGCCCAAAACAGAAATCAATAAAATGCACGTGAAATACCAGAAAAATTTATAAACATTCAATACGATTTGTAACCCTGATATTTAACTTGTTTCAGCTCAGAGTACATGCCTATTTTGTTGCTAAGGCGTAGAAATATCCACAATGTTTCCATTGTTATTTTACTCGCAACTGTCTTAAACTGTCGGAAAAGGTCGTGCGGAATCGGTGACAAATTCAGCGTAAGCTTAACTTTGCGGTTTTGACTTTTGTTGGCAGTGATGATCCATGCCGATACCAGCCCTAGTTATAGGGGATGGAATTTATCTTATGGGGACAATGTACAAGCTAAGGAAATAAAAGAATAACCTTACAGACCTGATTTTTTTTCCAGATCATAGCTTACAAATTTGCCATTTTTATTTATTATGAATTTGACAGATGTGATCACTCACAGTGCCAAACCATCTGCTTGAAATGCAGAGACCGATGCCAAAACATGTTAAAAGGGAGAAAAATCTATAAGCTTAAAGGTTGTAATGCAAAAGCTCATTTGTAACTTTGAATGTATCACTTTTAAAAAGAATACATCTAAAAATGCTGATATTTTCTTAACACTGTTTTTGAATTCTAATATAATGAATTTCAAGTTAGCATGAAATATCAGAAATTAAATAATGGAAAAAATATACCCAAAATGAGAATATACATAAATCATGGAAAAAATTGCTACAATATATTTTTCATATTTTTCTAACAAAGTGACAGCGGACATCCGTAAACCATGAATCAAATTTATCTTAAGGTTAATCTGATAATGTTGAAAAAGAGAAGAAATCCTGTGTATCCCATAATGCATTGATTGCTTCTTACGGGAAATTTTGTATAGGAAGTCATGTGAGTAGTTAGTGAAGAAATGCCATTAAATCAAAGTTAATTTTTGTAATCTTGCATTTTGGGCATGTTTCATCACCTACTGCTCATGACTTCCTGTACAATTTTTTTCCATAGGAAGCAATGCATGATGGGATACACACGATATCTTCTCTTGTGTTGAAATACCACCTTTTGCAGTTGAATTTCCCGTTTGTTAAGGTTATGTTAGGAAAAACTTTCATAGGAAATGATTCTCGTAAATTTTTGACCTTGTAAATTGAGTATGCAGGTGAAATTGCACAATAATAGCAACTATTTAATGCTGCATATCTGGTTGTTAAATTATTAAGAGAGTTTTCTCTGATCTGAAGGTTATCATGTAAGATTGGGGCAAGCTTCGTGAGAGCTTTGGTTGTACATTGATGTTACGTTCCAGCTATCGCGATTCTGTCTACGCCATGACGTGTTATCCAGATTTTGGTTTCATGCTACGTACTCAATTGCGTGTACGTGTCTACAACTTTGTGTTATACCTACGTGCCCTAACGAGTGATCCGTCAACGCACATGCAGTATGCAAGGTTCTCGCACGTACTGTTGGTCGGACCTACATTGATGCACATCCCAGGAATCTATAGGCCACACAAAAATTTATTAGACAGTGGAAACAAAAATCCAGCTAGCAGGGCCCCATTGTTTATAAATGCAAACCTTGCCCTGGATTTTTGTTTATATTCAATAACCAGATAGCGGGGCCCCATTGTTTATAAATGCAAACCTTGCCCTGAATTTTTGTTTATATTCAATATCCAGATAGCAGAGCCCCATTGTTTATAAATGCAAACCTTGCCCTGGATTTTTGTTTATATTCAATATCCAGATAGCAGGGCCCCATTGTTTATAAATGCAACCCTTGCCCTGGATTTTTGTTTGTATTGTCCAATATCCAGATAGCAGGGCCCCATTGTTTATAAATGCAAACCCTGCCCTGGATATTTGTTTATGTTGTCCAATAATTTTTTGTTTTGCAGTGAAAACAAAAATCCAGATAACAGGGCCCCATTGTTTATAAATGCAACCCTTGCCCTGAATTTTTGTTTATATTGTCCAATATCCAGATAGCAGGGCCCCATTGTTTATAAATGCAAACCCTGCCCTGGATTTTTGTTTATATTGTCCAATAAATTTGTGTTTTGCCTTTACATGGATGTACAGCTCAAGCTTTCATGGTGCGTGCCCCATTGTTTTAACACAAGATTGTTAAGAAGTGTTAAAGAAGAAATAAGTTAATTTGTTTCTGTACTTTAACTGTTAAGCAACTAGGCTGATCAAAGAAGCAATCCATAATTAGTTTAAAATGTGATTTGGGGAAAACCGTTCAGAGTGCAGGACCCAATCGTTTACAAATGGGATCGGTACCGTGCAATTCCTGATTTCATGATCAAATTTGTCCGAGGAATTTTGGCAGAGACTTAAGTTTTCTCAAATCACATCACAAATTTGGATTTGATTCATTTTACCAAAAATGATTGATGTTAAACTAAAAACAAAATGGTGCTAGTTTTTAATTAATATTTATTATGATGTTTGTGTTTTTAAATCATTAACCAAGGGTGTTTTGGTTAGGTTTCTTGTGAAAAATGTCGTAGATCGATGTGAAATGGTAAATGCTTGGTGTGGTATATCAAGATAAGTGTTTTAGATTTTTAATGAAGTTCAAAATTACCAATTTGATGTAGATTTCAACATACATGCTGGAAAACAATAATTTATTGTACAGTTTAAGCAGAAATTCAGAGTGCAGGGTCTTGATTGTTTGTATATACAACCTGTACTATGGATTTTTGTTTACATTGTCCAATAAATATTTGTTTGGCCTAGTGCAGAATGAAGACAGTGCAGTGTGGTTACTTGAGGAGGAATTTACCCCTATTTTAGAACTTAAAGGGACTAGCCTAGATTCCAGCTTGAATTAAAAACGTATGGTAATGCTCTAAATAAAGCTTTAAAATATAGTAAAATCCAAAAACGTGCAAAATTTTATATAGTAAAATCCAAAAACGTGCAAAATTTTACACACATAGGGCTCAAATTGAAAGAGAATTAATTTCGCTATATATCATTATTTGATGGTTGTGTGACTCCTGTGTTTATCAAATCCTAAATTTGTACCTCGAATGGATTTACCAGATAAAAGATCGAACAAAGCTCCTGGAGATAATTTAAAACATATTAAAAGAGAAACAATTTCATCAAAAATAATTTGATTGACCATCACAGGTGTAGAAACAAGATCTTTTTAAGTTTTCAAACTAGAAACACTGCTTTCACACCACTTTTTTGTGCTGGCGTAAAGGTCTTTAAAGAAGTGCAATGTTCTCCAATATTTCTCAAAATCATTAAAAACTACTTGTAGGTTATATTACTATAAACATGTTCTACCGATTCATGTTAAAAATATGAAGGTAAAAAATTAGTGGTAAGAACTTAGGCCAGTCCCTTTAATAACTCCCCTTAAAAGTACACACAGTAACACATCACGCATTGTCTTCTGATTCACATATACATGGTATTTTTATCCAAAGATACATCAGTAAGAAATTTAGATTTCAAATTTGATAATCATGGTAAATTGTCTATTTTCAAAAGAGAACTGGGTTGAATCATGAATATTTTACATGTGCTGTTTTCATGTTCAAGTTGAAGTAGGAAGATAACCATTTTAAAGTAGTTTTCTCAAGTCTGCTAGGTGATTCAAGAAGATTTTGGCCACAAAAATCAAACATGTTATGGTGAACAATGACCGCCCAATAAGCCCTTTCAAGGTACAATTGTGACTGAACATGTTTTGTATTTCCGGATTTTACCCAAGTTGAACAGTTCGCTTCTGGGTTGTTATGTAGCCTTTGTAAAAAAATAAATACATTTTGTGTCTCTTCTGTGACAGCCATATGTTTAAACAGCCGATTAAAAAAAAAGGTTTGACATCAAATTTTGCCCATAATGTAGAATTGTGCGAAATACAAAATATGGAAAACACTAAAAATTCCAGGATTATATTGGCCTTGATTAAATATATGGATCCTTAATCAGGCATGAGAATGTTCAGGTTTTTACCTGAATTTAGGTATTTTCATGTACGAAAATCCACAATTTCTCATGCCTGCTTAATTCAATACATTGATGTCAATAGTTAAATCTTGCCAAGATTTTTTCAAATAAAGCATCTGCAATGCACTGAAACGGGCTTTGTGAATTAAAGAGGAATTTTGGTTCAGTTAACCTCTGCAACCCAACTGTGTAGCAGTTAACCTCTGCTACACAGTTGGGTTGGGACTTTGTATAATGCAGCTTTGATTTGGGAGGGGTTAAGGGAGGTCGGAGTCTCACAATCCCTAAAAGTTGTTTTTATCATAACTTTAAAACTAATAAAGTAAACTACACAAATGTATACAATTTTAAAAAGGAAATATTACAAGGAATCCATTTATAGCATCAGATTTTCAGAACTCGCTTTTTAGAAACTCGCTAAAAACGTGTCAATTTTGCTTTGAACAAGGCTAGAAAAAGTACTATTTGGCAAAATCTTCCAAAAATAGGTAGAAATCATGTAAATTGATAGTTCTAGGGAAGTTTTCTCAAATTGTTGATTAACTTCTTAGTTTTTACTCAAAAATGGTCAAAATGTGCCAAACAACCACAATATTTTGTAAAAAATTCTAAAAATGTATACATACTTTTATATAGTTTATTTAAATAGTTTTATGATCAAAATAAAATTTCAAAAATCGTGAGGCTCGAACCTCCCTTAAAAGAAATGAATTTGAATTGTTAAACAGTCTAAATGTGATATGCATGCAGCTGAACCATATCTGAAAAATATAGGGAAATATGCTTGCAGTTTGACAAAGGTATTATAGGCCAAACAATAATTTATTGGTCAACGTAAACAAAAGTCCATATTGCAGGGCCCATTACTTGTAAATGCAACACCACTATGTATTTTTGTTTAATCGTCATATATGATGGGTGATTTTAACATTGACCTTTTCTACTGTTGTTTACCATCCCTTCTAACTCGTAAACATAATTATGAACAAAAATTCATAGTGCGGGGCCAATTGTTTGTAAATGAAACCCATGCCCTGGATTTTTGTTTAAATTGTCCAATATTTTTTTTTTGTACAAAATTCATTTCATGATTGTAAATTGAAAAATGTTGGGCTGGAAAGAAATTGGAGGCTCCATTTTAAATTTTTGCAATAGAATATTACATGATTTTGTAATTGTATCTGTGCTTGAAAAATATGGATGAAACACAAAAATGGTCAAACTAAATGTCTTTAAAAAAAAAAATATTAACTATTGTAAATGGTTTAAATATTTTGAATTTCTGATGAGGTGACTGTAAAACAGATCTAACCTTTTGAACATCCATTATTTTATTTGCACTTTCGTCCATCATACTACTTGACTATGGAATAACCTACTCAATTTGTTATTGTGGGTGACTTTAATATTGACCTAAGATCATACCATTGGATTGTATGCACTTTAAATATGTCATACTGTAACGGACTGAACGTAACCAACCCTACTTTGCCGTAATTATCATGAGGCATTCCAGCGCTTAATTAATTTACGGCCCAAATGGGATTCGGGTATCTTGTGCACCCACAGCGAGCTTACAGCGCATAGACCAAAAGAGGACTTCCCTTCAGGTCTGCACTGAAAGAATTTATATGTTTGTGACATTACTTGTTGGCTATGGAATAAACTGCATATAATCCAATGGGTGTTTGATCTCAAGTCTTTATGGGCAACATTTTAAATGAATTCGGCCTTTTCAGTTTCCAAAAAATTGCTTTGTCATAATTTGAAAACCAAAAGCCTCAAAGTATATTAATGTATACATTTTTGGAATGGAGATTTCACAAGGAATGTATTATTAGCAATAGCATCAGATTTTTAGTAAAAAACTTGGTTTTTAGAAACTGGTCAAAAATGAGTTATTTTTTTTTTCCGTTTTTAGTATGCGGTACTTTTCTGCAGTTCTTGTAAAATCCAAAAACTTACGTAATAAATTGAATAAACCTTTCTAAAAATTATTTGACTTATTTTTGAAGTCTTTGTTTTCTTTTTTAATAAGCAAGTTTTTATTCAAAATTCTTATGCTATAAATACATCTTGTGAAATATAATTCCAACATATACTTTTTATTGATTTTGCCTCATTGGTATGCAAGTTATGATAAACACACAAGTTTTTGGAAATCGTGAGGCTACGACCTCCCTTAAAGGTGGTATTCCGATCATTTTCACTCACGAAATCAAATTGGAGATTTTGGTACCACATGAAAGAGCATTTTTTTCCCATTACCCCTGTAAATTTTCATGCCCATAGTATGTTTTGTCAAAGAGATATGGTCAAAAATGGGCTGAATTACTGTTATATTTTAACAAAAATAAATTTCCTATAGGTTTCTATGGGTCAATCTCGAACACATTTTTGCCTGTAACATTAATTTGGTAAACAAATGAAACTTTACAATTGCTTTATGTAGGTGATGACCCTTCATTCAAATATGGAAAAGGTATATATGTTAAATTTGTCACTTGATCTTTTGATGTCCACCACTGAAATGATGGCAGTGCAAATATCATGCATCTATTTTGTAGAAAGCTGACAAGAAATCTTGGATATTTTTAGCTAGCACTTTTCAATCAATGATTTAATCTAAAATTGTACATTTTGTAAACTACTCAATCATGCTATAAATAGTTTTTCTTTGTAAAACTGTACAATAGGCTCTGTTTATCAAAACTCAACTATTTTATCAGAAATAAACATTTTGGATTTACCAATTCAATGCAGTGTGTGTATAGTATCTTGTATTCTTTGTAACTGAATTGTTGTCACTCATTTGAGGACGTGATGGGAAGTTGCTGTTTGTACCATATTTTTTTCATGTTTCATAGCCTCAAAAGTATTAACACGCAAGAAGTTTAGGTGTTCCACGCTCCTGTTACTGAACACGGGATCGGGGGTATAGACTGTTCAAACCAAGGAATTTAAAAGGGGAACCGGTACTCGCCGCCATTTTGATTTCCCCGCCGTGTAAATTCTATGGTACGGCAGCATTCTTGGATTGTCGCTCATGGAGGGTGAGTTATTGTACCACCAGCATTTTGCTGCTTCACGTGTCACACTACGAGAGTCTTCGCAACGGTTTAGTGGGAAAATTGGCGTACTTTGATCAGAGCAAGTCACAATACACGCTACTTGAAACGCAGACACGGTTTGCGCGTGAAACAAAATCAGAGATGCCAGTTTTCCTGTTTTTAATTTTTTGAAATTTACATGCCTTCAAGATTTTTTTAAAGTTTCAGGTTTTTTCAATGATATATACTGGCATCTCTGCAAAATGCACATGCTGTATATTCGTCAAGTGAAGATTTACGTGATCTGCCTGGAAATCGGCCAAACTCCGAATATATCCGAAGGTAGAATAACTCTGCTCCATAAGCGACACAAGATGGCGGCGTATCCTGATACCCCTATAAAAATTCCTTGGTTCAAACATAGTCGTGACTAGTTGTGTGCGGCTCTAGAACGAGAGAACTTAGCAGTTGCGTTCACACAGGAATATGACTTGCACGTCACTTTTAGTCATGAGACACTTTGGATATTGCGTTCACACTGGTAATTTGCTCTAATTTAGGGAGAATATGAGTGGTGCTCTGGCAAAATGAGCGGAAAGTCGCGATTCTCAAAATTGAGTTTATGACATATTTTAATTCTCTGTAACCTCAGCTTTCGAATGATATATAATATATGGTGGCATTTCGTTAGGTGGGTATGCTAAAAAGGTGATTTTTTTCGGGGGTTCTCGAACTTAATTTGATGTAAATTCACTATTCCTTGGCCTATTGACTTGTTTAATGTCTCATTTAAAAGCTTACACTTTCTGCTATTTGTGGC
>JXSR01S004244.1:80806-94672 GCA_000969725.1 Ophiothrix spiculata
TCCCTCCTCACATTTTGAGAAACCTTCGGACGAGAAACAACTTATTTTTTTATGCGGCCATAATTGAAAAAAGTCAGTTTATAAATTCAGTTCACTGTAAGATATCACTTAAAGATGCTTGCTAACATGATTCGCTTTCTGAAACGATATAATTGTCTCAAATTTGGCAAAATTTAAAGTCATCACAATTAATCAGTCATGCTACAATCAGTTGTGGAACATCTATATATAAATAAAAGCTGCATGGTCATGTGATTTTTTTATAAACAAATAGATAGCTTTAACGTAGCCTGCTAACTTAATAAATCATACCTTTATATGACAAGACGTTTTGAAGTTTTTAAGCGGAATATGTTTGAAGTATTGCCCATCAAGCATAGATCCGTGGCATTTTATTTAGAGTGTTACCAGGTACGATACATATTTACCTGGCTGCAGATTTTTTTTACAGCATCATGGTATTTATGAATGAAGAAATGTTTATACACTATTCAGGACTTGAATTAAAACATACTTGTTAACATGTTAACCAAAGATGAAATAGTGCTATACTAGTAATCAATTTGTTAACAATCACTGTTATGTCGGCTTGATGATTTGATTAAATCGTATCAATATTTGTGAGAGAGAACGAGGGATCTGTAATATTCAAAAGTTGTTTTAACGGAACGCAGTTGTGTTATCAACCATGCAGTTGTAACTCATCTTGTTTGTAATGTTATCCGAATTTTCATCTACCATGTCTACGTGTATATAGGACGAGTTTACGGACTGAAATGGAACTCAATTTCAGAATTAAATCTGTTACAATAACTTTCGAGGTATAGGAGATCAGCAGTAGCGATAATACTTAATAATTTGGTTTACAAACTTGTATCATCTTTGTGTGAACAAACGAGGAAAGGTATAAGATAAACAACCTTTTAGATGTTATTTTTAATTTGTCAAGCGTGAACAGTTTTGTAATTTCAGAACCAATCTGCTATACCGTCACTTTGGAAAGTTAGGGGGTGCGGCTTAACTTTAATAGCTTCACATTTATATCATGTAAGCGATTATTCTGTGCGAATGAGGAGAGACCCTCAAAGTAAGCGGGTTGAAATTGTATATGTCAACCTGCCATCTTGAAAAAAAAATAGAGTCGGAATCAAACTGTTCCCGTCATTTTGGGGTCGAAAAAGGCGTTCACGATGAACTCGACAATCGGTTACTCACTAACAAGGCAAGTCGTTACTGGCACTTCAATTTGCACCGTGATTCTCGTTACGATCGTCGGTAATTTAATGGTCATGGTTGCGTTTTATCGCGATCGGCGAATCAATAGCAAAGTCAACAATTGGTATATCGTCAATATGAGCGTGGCAGACTTAATCGTCGGAGCTTTCACGTTAGTCCTGTCCGTGGTTTGGACATTAAAAGGTTTGTGGCCGTTTGGAGAAACCCTCTGCAAGATCTATCTCCTGGTCGATACCATATCTACCACTGTTCCCGTCTTTACCATAATTTGTATAAGTTTAGATCGGTATTGGCTTCTTACTAAAAAGCTTGACTACTACAAGTACGCTACGAAATCTAAAGCCATTGGATTTATCGCCTTTATCTGGATTTTCTGTGTTGTGTACTACGGAGTTGTAACATACGCGTGGATCCCCATTACCGGTCTACAGGAATTAATTGATTATTCATGGAATTGTGAATTGGAGGCGACTTATAATTTTTCATTTCAAATATTCATGATATTTTTAACCTTTATTTGCCCGCTCGTCATGATCGGGGTTCTAAATTTTAACGTGTATTTGAATATCTACCGCCGCTCTAAAAGGTTTGTTCAGAGTAAACATGGTAATAAAGCCAACACCTCGCGTTTGACAGCGAAGGAGCCGACTAGTTCTTCAATCGTGGCGACATGTCCGGGGTCTTTTTCACAGGCGCTTGCAACAGAAACTGTGTCGGACTCTCCTTTAGCGGTTAACGCTCAGGAGTCTGTACCAGGAAGGAAAAGAACACAAGAAATACCTGCCGTTGCGTCATCACAAAACGAAGCAAGCACAGACGGAGCTGAACCAATTCATCAAACCAGAAGCAATTTTGGCGGGAAAACCGAACACACTATTTCCAGTGTTGACTCTATAAAAATTGATACCGTTGAAATTTCTACAATATCAATGTCGATTCATACAAAACAGAATCAGAAAAAGGGCAGATTTATGAAAAGGTCGCAGGACAAAAAGAGAGCGGAATTCAATCGCCATCGCAAAGCGGCCATTACTTTAGCCGTGCTTGTGTTAGTTTTTACTGTGTGTTGGCTACCGTATTACATCGCGGCTCTCATGGGAGCTTTTTGTGCGACCTGTACTATTTCGACTCCTTTTTGGGAAACGGTGAGTTATCTCTTATGGGCAAACAGCATGATTAACCCATTTTTATATGCTGCGATGAACGTTCATTTTCGTGAAAATTTTGCAAAATTTCTGGGCATGAAAAGGTGTGTTAAAAATCACCCCGGGAAAAGGAATTGAAAACACACAAAGACCACACACACAAACAACCTATCCTAGATCCGATGATAAATAACAAGACAGTGACTAGAAGCATTTCAGTCAACTAAACCAATCACAAGCATTTATATTCCACGTGCTTCAACAAGCATGTTTTGCATACTTCGCATCTCCAGGGTCACTAAATCTTTCTGGTCGATAAATCATTACTCTGTGGATAAACCCCGAATGGTAAGAGTCAGGGCCGTACGAAGGCATGTAAGCCCCTTGGCTTACATATTTACAAACACATTTACCGTCCCGAAATTCATGTTTCGTCCCGATGTATATACCGTCAATTTGTTTGTAATGCGCGCGTAGCGCGCGGAAAATTTTGCTATTTTCAGCCAAAAATCGATATAAAACCTTGATATTTGTGTTAAAATTGGCTTATTTTGATAAGTAAAAATTTGCGGGACAGTAATATCGGGACGGTTAAAGTAGTAAAAAATCGTCCCGATATTTTGATATTTGTCCCGCCAGCGTCCCGATATTTCGAGCCAGGGGGGCAAGGGCCCCCCCCCCCCTGCCCCCTTCCCTCCACCCGCTTCGTACGGCCCTGGTATGAGTTATCTTATTTAATGGATACACAGACAATCACTCAATTCATATACATGACTGTCGTGTACGATCCTTCGAAGACTCAAACGGGATACGCAATTTGGTTTCATGATCTGTGGTAGCTGTGTGGAAAAATCTAAGAAAACTGAGACGCTAAAACCCGATGGAAATCCTTAAAACCACAATTCGAAATAGAACACGTCGGAATATCAAATTGGTTTATTTGCAACCCTTATTCGATTAGCAATTCAGAAAAAAAATATGAGATATTCTGAAAAATCATACATCTTGAAAACAAGTGAAATGCAAGTCGCTATCAATCATATATGATTTAGTCTGAACTCGGCAATGATCGTAACCTGACGCTCAACGGGTAATTTTCCCAAAAAGGACATCGTTACAATTATTACTGTGGATCATCGGGTAGACAGTGAGTACTGAGGTCCTATGCAAATGAGCTTATAATGAGCAATTTAATGTTTCGATCTGACGATCGATATTACACGATTTTGAGCCTTTTTAAACAAACGAATTTCAACCCTTCCATCAATTTTGTTTCAGAAGATAAAAAGACGTCAGTTTGGTCGATCTGCTAGTAAAATATGAAAACTCAGATTGGAACTATTGTGTAGGTGTAGTTGTAGGTCGAAGTTCATTAAGGTCATCCGAACGGTTTTTAATTCGATAGGGGTTCTATTCCAAAATTCGGAGGAAGGACCTTTCGGAATTAAAAGCTTTAGATCAAAAGGCGTTCGAGATCAAAACCGTTCTTATCAAAACCCGTTCTGAAATCCAGTGGCGTATTTTTTTAGGTTTTACCGACAACGGATTTTGAAGCCTCAAAAGGTACACTCTATATTTTTCAACGTCGTTTTCGAAAACTGACAAGAAAAAAAATATTTTGCTTTTCGTTCCATGTCTAATTTTGGATTTTGTAACTAAACATCAAACAACTGTGCGTCTTATTTTAAAATGTATAAGGCCAAAGAAAAAAAATAGTCTATCTCAGCTTCCCGCGCGCATAGCTTTTTAAAAATTCAAATTTAGCGCATTTCTTTTTTTTTAAAGGTTTTTGAGAGATTTTCAGTTGTTTTCATCTTTTTTTCCTACTACTAGAAAAAAATAAAAATAAACTGCTGCGAAAAAAAAAGAGTGGCCGAAAAATGCAATAAACTAAATTAGGGGGGTATTTCCGCATCCGCGTAGCCCTTTTTTACTAAAAAAAACCAAAACAAAACGCATAGCGCTTAGGGTTTTGACCTTAAGTAAGCTGAGACAGAGTTCTTTTTTTGTTTTTTTGGCCTAACTCAAGTTCTTTTTTTCTAACTATATCAACATCGTCTTGTACGACTCAATTGGCAGCTATAACCCCTACAGATTTTTACCTATGGTACGCGCTTGTGTGCGGATATCTTTAGGAGAAACAGCCGTTTGGAGGAAAAAATTGGAGAAACAAAACCGTTCGGAATATCAGACTGTTCCCATCCACTCCAACTATTATATGGCGTATGATTCGATACGACCGCCACAAGTGGCCAATTGTTCTAAAAAATCCACTGAAATAAAAATTTTACTATGATTTTCGTAACTTATACAGTAGTAAATAAAATAAATTTCCTGAACAATCTTGACAACCAATGACAACGGTAGCTATCGTGATCATGCCTTTCAGAACACATAATTTTTTATCTTCTGTCTTTTTCACGCTTAATTTAGTGAAATGTAATTTGTAAGCTAAATCTGTACTATCACAATAATTCACACTAAACGTCAAATAAATTCACAATAATTTACAGTAAATGTATAAATTTCTTATAAATCCGT
Source organism: Ophiothrix spiculata (assembly GCA_000969725.1). Lineage (NCBI taxonomy): Eukaryota > Metazoa > Echinodermata > Ophiuroidea > Amphilepidida > Ophiotrichidae > Ophiothrix > Ophiothrix spiculata. The sequence goes on from JXSR01S004244.1 coordinate 85,729, forward strand.
GGTAACTCTGTAATACAAGTATGATTATATTGACATTAATGTAAAACTGTACTAATTTGATGTAATTTTATATATGAGGGATGCTCTGGCAAATTGAGAGGAAAGTCTTTGAGAAAACAGCTGCTGAAGTGAAACATGTTAAATATTTATTTCGCATCTATAGATATTCATTTAACTATAGGCTATGTAAAATTTGGGCAACATACTGTTTTATTTAGTGCTGTTATCGATAGACATTTCTAGTATCGATATGTAGAGAAACAAACCGTCCGACGTGTCGACAACATTATCGATAATCACAGTTTGATATACAGGCTTAGGTTACTAGTAACAAGTGTAAGCTTAACAGCGAAAACTACATGCATTATGCAAACAAAAATGGGTACGTTATGAACATCGACAGATTCGCAATTGGCTCAACCTTTATTGTAAAAATACATGAGGAAAAAGTCATGAATCGAGCTTTTAAAATGTGTCTTTGATCGTCCCGGAGAAAGCTTTGTATGCATTGAAAGTGCATATCGGATCTTTCTCTTATTTCAAGCATGTCGGTTTTGTCTTTTGCCTCGGCCTTGGTGTGAATGGTGTCGTTTGTTACCGATACTACATTTTGTGCATCGAAATGTCGATCGATAATCGATACTTCCGACAATCGATAGCAGCACTACTTATATTGCCTGGAAATGTTAATTTGAACGGTTTTTATCAAACGGTTCTAGCTTCTACGTTCTGTACAACTTGCTCTTAGATGAGTCTCGGTCAGTGATGGCATATTTTAACCTTTTTGAAAACGATTGCAATTGTGAAGCTCGTGTGGTCTATTGGAATAGAGCCAGACTCCGAATCAGTAGGTCGTGAGTTCGAGCCCCACTGCAGCCAACGGGTTATATGTCATTGGGAAGCTGTTATGGGAAACATTACAATCTAAGTGTAGATAGGGTGCGCGCTTGGCCAGCGACTCCAAGGTGAATGCGAAATGGTTGTGACGGTTTCCTGACGACAGCGTAATAATGTTGGCAGCAGCGCTTTGAAACAGTTGTATAAGGTGCTCTATAAATGGTGTGTATTATTATTATTAAAAGTTGTGAAGATGCTTATTGAATAATACTAATTTCACATGAAATATTGCCCACGGTCTCAATATTATATATGTGTGCCAAGTTTCAAGCGTCTAGCGTAACCAGAAATAGGCCTAATGAATCTTATTGTTTCTCCCTGATAACATCTCGGGCGTTTCTCAGTGTAGGCAGATAATTAATTAATATGCTCAATGGTGCATTACGCTATGGTCACATAACCCGAAGGCCGCAGCGCCGGTGTGACATCGGTACGACACCGATGAATGCTTTCGATGCCCGGTCGGTCACCGGTCGGCGACTGGTGGTTACTATGTGACCATAACTGAAGACATCGGACACCCGCAAGGTTTTAACTCAGAATTAAATCATTGCGGCATGCTTCCGCTGTCTCATGGTCTACGGCTCACGGACACTACCCAGTCTCCGCACGGACACCGGTGAGTGCCCGGTTGGTGCCCGCTGAATTCTACCCGGTATGACCCCTGGTACTATCGAGTACAATCAAGGTGTACTGGAAATGTACTAAAATGTACTCATATCAGAAAAAGTACTTTTCGAGTACATTTTTGATGTACTCGAAAAGTACTTTTTTCATAATGATCTCTGTAAAGGTGTATTAGAAATGTATTAAATTTGTACTCGAATTTTAAACTGTGTACCATAATTGTACTATTTTTGAACTTAGATTTTTTTTCAATTTGAAAAATGTACTTAAAATGTACTATTTTCGAATTTAGTACTTGTTTCATTTGTAACAATGTACTTAAAACGTACTATTTTTGAACTTAGTGTTTATTTCACTTTTTTTGATGTACTATTTTAAAGAATTTTTTCCATTTATGAAAACTGTACTCAAATTGTACTATTTTGGATCTCATTTGTGCATGCTTGAATTGTGCAGATCGATGTAAAACGACCTTGAGTCAAAATTCAATATGTCGATTCATGTTCACTGACATGTTCCTCCCAGAATAATGTTGAAATACTTTAATCAGCATTTGTAAATACACAGTTATGCTATATGCATGGTCATAATATCACAAATGAAATTTTTCTTGCTATAGTGTGGTATGACTGGTTTGAAATATCATCTTGTGTGGTGTGTGAGAGCCTCGGGTGATTTAAAGTATTTTTAGTATTTTTGGTGTTGTGTGAATGTCAGGGGGCACTATAATTTTACAGGCTTTTGCTTATCGTTGTGCCTACTCCATCGTTCCTTTGTTTGAAGGATAATAAATAAATGAATTGAATTGAAATATACCGGTAATCGATAACTAGGTATGGTCAAGTTAAATCCAGCTTAGCCCAACTCTAATCCAATTAATAACCTTTCATTGTGAATAACATTAACATGATTTATTGACCTGTCACTAATCACTAACATTTTAAAAACAAGCCTTATATAACGACCAGACTTTGCTCAGGTATACGTTCTATGTATATTTCTGTATAAGGAAATACATTTTAATAATGTTGCAGATTTGTTTCTTTATTTTTCATGTTTATCTGTTCGTGTAATCCTGAAGAAGGGGAGTCTACTACTTGAAAGCTTGAAAAATCTGTCATATATTTATATTTTTGGTTTTGGTTTATAGCAATTTGATGAGTTTGATATATATTTTGTTAGTGCATATTAGACCATTTACCTCGCTGCTCGTGGTCCTTTTAAACGGACTAAACACTGCTCGTTACTGTTCGTACGAGTTATTGTGACCATAGTCTTATCAAACCTCACGAAGCTAGGTGTTGTGGTATGTTTATTGAAAATATTTTCATATTTGTTTTTTGGATAAATTATGTAAATTTAGTAGGAGGCGTTACATAATTATGACTAATAACTTATGACGACATAATTAATCGTTATAAAAGTTCTAAATGTCCGATTTTCTTTACTAATAAATTAAGGAATCGATAATTCTAGCATGTCCTGTAAGTTTCAAGTCCATATCATGCAGATATTTTTGAAAATGGTGATTTTCAATACTCCTCATTGCCTCACAATCATTTCTACTAGCCCTCACATCCCTGCAACACACTGATCGATGTTGACAACGATTGCCAACGAAATTGTGACGACCTCTAAACGACTACAAACTGCTACAAACGGTCTGGGAACGTCAAAGAACTGAGGGTTGCGGTGGCCAACGAAATCTCGACGACATCAAATCTTATTCTATGTCATCCAAAAACTGTAAAACTTGTAACTGAAAGCGACCAATAGTAACGACGACCTGCGTAGGCTACAGACTTGTGTCAACGTTAACTGACTTCAACTAACGAGGACCGGCGTAAAATTCAAAACTGCAATTCGCAGGTCTACGTTGCTTGTCGTTACCCAAATACGTCGCAATGTAAACGCACCTTTACGAACGGCGACACCACGTCAACAAGTGACGAGTGGGTGCTGAAAGAAACGTAGACTTACTAATAAAATAAGAGTTTGGTTTGACGTTGGGTGACGACTTCTCGTCGACGAACAACTGTAAGCAACGTAGTGAGGCGGCAAATACTGATCTTGGCTGTCGAAAAGGAACGAATGCTATCGACAGGTCACTGCAACAGTATCGTGTCGTGACTTGATGACCGGGATCATTGATCCAAGTTTGTGCAGGTGGTACAATCATTTCTACTCATATCCCTGCAACACACTGTCGTTGACAACTATTACCAACGAATTGTGACGACCTCTAAACGAATACAGACTGCTACAAACGATCATGGAAACGTCAAAGAATTGAGGGTTGCGTAGGCCAACGCAATCTCAACGACATCAAATCTTATTTTGTGTCATCCCAAAATTTTAAAACTTGTAACTGAAAGCGACCGATAGTATCGACAACCTGCGGAGGTGAGAGGCGTGTGCTATCGATATGAAGTTTGTTTTTGTTTTGTTTTTGTTTTTTTGATGTTCTCGTATTCACAAAAAGGGAATAACTTTATTCCTGGAGTAACTTTTTATTGCTTCCATTGGTGATGCCATATTGTATTCTCAAATGAAGAATACATTTATTCCACGGGCTATTTATCTAAGGCTGTATAAAATCCAACGTAGCTAATGGCTCTGAACTATCTCTATTTCAAGAACAAAACATCCAGGAATAAAGTTCAGGGGCGTCGGAACCGTGGGGGCCATGTGGGCTTTGGCCGCACCACTTTTCAGCCAGAAAAACTAAAAAACCTTGATTTGAATTAATTTAATGTGTTCTATCAGTGTCCTAGCATCAAATACCATAAAATAGTACTGTATATAGTCGTTTATAGTATCTTCTTTCTTCTGGGGCTTAGTTGTTTACTTATTTTTGAGAACAAATGGACCGTAGGCCGCACCACTTTTATTTTCCTTCCGACGCCCCTGATAAAGTTATTCCTGGAATAACTTTTGTGAATACGGGGCATTCTGTATATCATCCTGCATTTCTGATCACATATTTTCCCCGTGCCCTCTGCTCCCGTGAATCTTCCCGTATCATCGTGATAATGCTGCCGTAAGTTCCCCGTTTTCCCTGTCAGTTAATCATGTTACTTTTTGAATGGAAAATGAAAATGTGTCATAAACTCAATTTTGAATTTCAGGACATCCGCTCATTTCGCTGGAGCATTCATCATGTTTCTCCCACTTCCACGTGATATTTCATAGCTGAGTTATGTTCTGTTTTCGTGATCTGTGAAAATGCGTCAAATTATATTACACAGTAACTATCTGCAGTTAAAAAAATGCTCTTAAAATCTAAACGGTTTTCAGTTGCAATTTGAAATCTAAACCTCTTTAGTGGTCATCTTATATGTGACAATCTGAAAAATCATACCATGCTCCTTTAAAATTCCATTCTCAGTCTGTTCAGTAGGGCACGAGTTGAATAATACTTGGTCAGTTGTTATGAACATGATGAATATGATGTTAAAAATTAAACATACACAATACCTAGGGAGCAAACAGGTTTACTTGCAACGAGAAATTATTTTAATGTGTCCTATCTAGATGGGTGCTATGGACCCTAAGTAATATCACTAGGCTGAACACAAAATCATTCTGTTGCACGGAACCATGCAGGAGGGGGGTAAAAGTCATTACAGGGGGCAAATTTGAAAAATTGGTCAAATCTTGTTCAAAACCATTCTTACATGTTCCTCTCATCATAACGAACCAGAAAATGTATACTTTGACCCATCTCCGATGAATGCTTCAAGAGTTATATCCAAAAACATGAAAGGTCAAACCAAGGGTCAAGAGATGGGTCTATGGGAGTCAAAAATTTTAAAAGTGTCCGATTTTATTCAGAATGGTTTCAAATTGTTCGTCTGGCAAAAGTGTCTGTACAAAGTAAATTTTCAAACGTCTACGATCAACCGTTGCTATGGTTACAGGTCGATATAAAGTTTTTGTTGTTTCCTGTATTTGCACCAATTGGAAATAATGTTTTTTTCTTAATACTATAGAAACGATTGATCGAAGACGTTGGAAAATATTACTTTATGTAGACAGTTTTGCAAGACGAACAATTTGAGACCATTTTGAACAAAATCCGACACTTTTAAAATTTTTGACTCCCAGAGGCCCAACATGTGACCCCTGTAATCACCTTTCATGTTTTCGGTTATATCTCAAAACCCTTCATCAGATATGGGTCAAAGTATACTTTTTCTGCTTCCTTATGATGAGAGGAACATGTTAGAATGGTTTAAAACAAAATTCAACCAATTTTAAGTTTGCCCCCTGCAATGATTTTTACCCCCTCCTGCAGGGTCACATGCAGGTGACTGATTTTGTGTCCACCCTAGTGTTGTTACCTATGGTCCATAGAACCCAAATAGATAGGACACATTAAAATAATTTCTCGTTGCAGTTTTACCCCTAAAATGGGGTTTTGCTCCCTAAGTACAATTAGCGTCTACTTCTGAATACAATAATTAAACTGAATAGAGAATGAAGGAAAGTTTAAGTCCAAATTTCGGAGTGCGTTATGGACTTGATTGTGATATGCCTACGGGCATAGGTGAGATGGGGTGTGCGACTGTGCGTGTGGCTGATGTGTCTTTTCAGTAACTTTTCACTCGGTGATGTTCACTCCATGCTCGGATGCCCTGCGTGACTACTTAATTCGAATACAACTTTTTATGCACAGAAATGTTGCGAAATTTTCTCGAAAATGAACGTTCATCGTAGCATATAAAAATGGGTTGATCATGCTATTCGCCCATAAAATGTAACTGACTGTTTCCCAAACTGGGGTCGAAATACAAGTCCCGTGACAGAATGATCCCACGATGACCACGATGTAATACGGGAGCCAACACATAATGAACACAAATACAAGAATGGCGAGGGTAACAGCCGCTTTGCGATGGCGATTAAAGTCAGCTCTCTTTCTCTCCTGTGAAATGTTGATGCACCTGTCCTTTTTCTGAATCTGATTCGTGTGCACCGACATTGATATTTTGGCCGTATCCGTTTTACTGGCACTAGATTTCACATCTTCGTTTTTCCCGCCAAATTTGCTACTTCGATTAACCGGTCTACTTGTGCGTGCATCATTTTGTGATGTAACGAATGGAGCAGGAACCACATCAAGTGTTTCGTTTTGTCCTGGTTCATACTCCTGGGCGTTGACTGCTTGATATTTAACAGGCTCTGCCTGAAGAGGACGAGAAGCCTGCTGTTTTGCTGCTATAGGCGAGGCGCTGACTTTACTATGAACGAATCCCTTAGAGCGTCGGTAGATATTCAAGTACACGATGAAATTTAGAACCCCAATGACGACGAGCGGGAAAATAAAGGTTAAAAATACCATGAATATTTGGAATGGAAAATTATAAGTCGCCTCCCACTCACAATTCCATGAATAATCAATCGATTCCTGTAGACCGGTAATGGGGATCCACGCGTATGTTACAACTCCGTAGAACACAACGCAGAAACTCCAGATGAAGGTGATAAATCCAATGGCTTTAGATTTCGTAGCGTACTTGTGGTAGTCAAGCTTTTTCGTAAGAAGCCAATACCGATCTAAACTTATACAAATTATGGTAAAGACGGGAACAGTTGTAGATATGGTATCGACTAGGAGATAAATCTTGCAGAGGGTTTCTCCGAACGGCCACAAACCTTTTAATGTCCAAACCACGGACAGGACTAACGGGAAGGCTCCGACGATTAAGTCTGCCACGCTCATATTGACGACATACCAATTGGTGACTTTGCTATTGATTCGCCGATCGCGATAAAATGCAACCATGACCATTAAATTACCGACGATCGTAACGAGAATCAAGGTGCAAATTGAAGTACCAGCGATGACTTGCCTTGTCAGTGAGTAACTGATTGTTGAATTCATCGTGGCCACTTCCTCTGCCTCTCAAAATATTGGAAACAGAATGAATCTGAATTGTACAAAGATTTTGATTGATGAGTAAACAAGTGCCATTCGTTTAGCGTCTTTGGCCTCGTTCGCTCACGTTAGGTGACTTGATCATATTTCCGAATCAGTCCAAAGTAACACTGCATTAATCGTAACAGCATGTTCTTTCCATGTCCCCCTTAAATGTTGGTAGCAGATTGTTTGCGATTTTATCAAAGATGTCAGGCTGGCTGATGAATATCTGATATATACAATTTTGATCCGCTATGATCTTTCAGATCTTCTCTTGTTCTCTAACACACAGATAAGTTTGAAATCAAAACATCAAAGTCGATAGTGATTACATACTTTTGAAATGTCTGCAATATTTGTTGGAATAAATATTATTCTAATTGCGTCAAACAGTTTATTATCTGAACTCTCCTAGCAATCACACGACGAGACAAGTTACGTGGATGCATAAAGATGATTGGTAGGCAGTAAATAAAATCTAGGTCGTAAAACTGCCTTGTCTCGTTATATCATGAAGATAATTTGTGACCCGCCATATCGAAAGGTACCTTAAGGTCGGCATAGTAAATTACGTGAAACGGGCCATTGAAGATGTGCGTACTCAAAAATCACGTCCAAGGTCGAATTTCTAATTTCATCAGGAACGTTACCTTAAAAGTTTATTCTATCCTATTTATCAGGTTCCACCATCCAAAACATACGAAAAATGTGTTAAAAATAAAGATAAAATCCTCTCTCCATTCAAGGTTTACTAAGTACAAAAACTTTAAACTCGATTTTTTCAGACATATAGTTTTCAGCGGATTAGCCCGATGCCTTTTACCAATTTGATGTAACTGATGGGACCCTTAATTTACTTTTCGAAATGGCAGGTCACATTTAGTGAATTTCAATCCATAATCCACGTAATTAATTAATTGTTCGTATCGAAAAATCGCGTGTTATAAAAATGTTCCAATATACACAAACGTATTGTCACATGACATGGTTTTAATATTGTTAATGGCATTAATTATGCATAACTGAGGTGAAATATCGTTCAAAAATGAAACATGATAGTGTCTAATTCAGGATTTGCGAGGCGCTTGTTTTCATACATATTAATCAAGAATTAGGCTAATTGAGAATCGCCGGCGTCATGGTGATATGAATTACCAAATGAGCAACTCATGAAAATGTTCTCTTTTGTTAAAACACAATTCGGTTTTTATGATCGAATTGGCGAGGTTTCAAAATAATCCTTTCGCAATTTGAGATGCACATTAGCTGATCAATGAACGCACCATCGCAAGGCCCGGTCCAGACTACACCATCGTATATAATATTTTGCTTAGAATATTCTATGATTATGCTGACGACAAAATGACGTAGGTCATCGAATAAAACACACAGTTTAATTCGATGACCTGCGTCATTTTGTCGTCAGCATAGAATATTCTAAGCAAAATATTCTTTACGATGCACTCTTAAAAATCCCTAGTCACTTTTGACTAGAAA
>JXSR01S004245.1:29203-45959 GCA_000969725.1 Ophiothrix spiculata
AAACAATTTTTACAATGTAAATTCACCGATAAACTAACAAGAAATGATCGTAAATACATTATTATGTAAATGTCGGCTAAAACTAGATGGCTCCTTAAGCTTCCAAAAGTTTTTAAAAATGTAATTAATAACATACAAATTATATTTTCAAGACTTTCCATCTGCTCTTAGGCAATTTTGTAGCCAAAAAGAAAGTTAAGAAATAAGACAACAGAATTGGAAGCTTATTTAGGCATATTTTTTTTTTTTTTTTTGTATTCTTGGGTAAGTAACAGGGTTAATAGTGTATCACGCTTTTTTACTTATTTTTTCACGCATTATCAAACTTTTTAAAAATCCTATCATGCTTTTTACCGTGTAAAATCCCGGTCTTAGCTTTAGGTATCTTAAGGCCAAATATGATAACTATGTGAGGTTTGAAAAGTAATAGGAAATGTTTATATTTTCAGTCACTTTTAACTTTTAAATGTTTATATTTTTAGTCACTTTTAACTGTTAGATCCTGATATGCATGCATGGCTCTCTGTTTTACAGCTAAAAAGTGCTTTAGCTCTGGGACTCTAAGGTAAAATATCTTTAAGTCTAAGTAGATTGCAATAGGTTTAGAAATTGAAAAAGCTAAAAAAAGAGGCAGCAAATGTGGGTGTAGATGCCTTAAGCTTCTGGTTAAGCTTCTTCAAGATCTATTGCATTTTCCCTGAAACTACAATTCCAATGCACTTTACTACCCACTCAATAGTTTGCCACAGAGTTGACTTACAAGGGTATCACATTTGCAGTGGTCTTTGTGGTAGAATGGATACTAAATATCAAGTTTTTTGTAGATTTGCTGGGTGCCAAAGGGTGGGTGTTAGTAAACAAGCTGAAACACAAAATGGGTACCGACATTACTATGACTTGACCTATATTCAATATATTTATACTTGTCAGTTGCATGCAAACTCGGATTTAGTCCAAAGGCTGGTGTTAACCCTACCAGGCCAAAAATGGGTTCCTTTGGTAAAAATTGCAATATCTGCCTTATCTTTGGCAATGTTTTACAATTTTTTTTAAAGATTTGGGACAGATATTAAATCAGAAATTCTGAACTAATATTTGAATTATTCTCTTTAGTTACAATCTTTTTTTGAATATAGGTATCTTTAGGATGAGCATACATAGGCATATCCTGGGGGCACTCACATATGTAAGCAGGATACCAATGTCTAGCGGTTCAAGATCTCCTTTTTCAGGCAGTCAGGCTGCTCATTAGACCCCATTTTCAGCATGATTCAGTTCTTTAGACCTCCTTTTTGAGGACAAATACAATAATTTAGCTCCCGCCAACTGGAAAAATTAATCAAGATATTTGAAAAATTTAAGCTCAGAACCCTATTTCTTGCCAAAATGTCAGTTCACTAGAACCCTAAAAATCAGTTTCAAAGGCCCATTTTTGCACAAATTAAGTTCACTTGATCATCAATCCGACGCTTCATGTCTTCACGTCAACTCTACTACTTTAAAGTTGAGTGACCCCCTGGGTGTATCCAGACCTAGAGAACCGTGGGTTGCGCATGGTCCCCCTGAGCTTCTGAGGGTTACCTGATAGCTACAAATAATTGGCAAATTCAAATGCATCGTAATGCATAGCAATAGTTTGTAGCAACTTATTTTTAAAACCATCAGCGATTCATTCTTTTTACTTACTTGAAGATAGAGCCAATTGCTACATTCAAGTCAGAATCAGAAATATGTAGGAATCACACAAAAAAGTGAGAAAAGCCTTCCCAGTTAAATTCTACTAAGAAAAGGTCAGGCAAAATTTCACTCAAAGTTGAGTGAAACTTAACAAGAACGTGACCCAGTGATTATTGATCCCTGGTATAATTGTGAAAGTCCCTACTGTTAATGGATGATATGATGAATTACAATTTGTCACGATATCAGGACATTTTGCAACAAATTAAATTGCTGCTATAATTAATACAGGATAGGGTCAATTCATAGTCAGCCTCAAAACAAAATTTTTGCTATCAAACATTTTGCTGTGACGTCAAACTATGGGTGGCCATAGGTGTTGTTGGTTTTAGACACCATTCTTGATTCCACACACTGTTTTGGGTTGAATATCGATTTTGGGTTTAGACACCATTGTGGGTTTTACGCACCTTTTTGGGTATTTTAGACACCCTTTTCGTTGTAATAGACAGCACTGTCAATTTTTATACACCTTTCTCTTGTTAACACATATGGCTGCCCATAGTTTGACGTCACGACAAAATGTTTGATAGTGAAAATTTTGTATGGAGGCCGACTATGACCCATACTTTTGTTAAATCTATTCTCAATATTTGTTTAGAATTTTAATGATACAAAACTGAATTGAAATCCTGCCAAAGTGATTGTGAAAAGCAGTGGTATAATTAGTAATTAATTTACAATGCGCTGAGAAATTTAAATTTCAGTAATTTGATCAATTTTTTGCAGATCTGTCACCTTACAGTAAGCACAATTTTGCTTGTGGGGCAATGTGACACAATGGTTTGAGACTTGGGCGTGTAAACGAAATGTCGTGGGTTCAAGTCCTGGTCCATCCACACACTCTCCTTAACATTTTTCAAACCACTGATATTAGTTTATGACATATGTAGCTCTTGCTCAGAGCTGTCCACTACCCTCTGCAGTAAAAGCAAAAGTGTCCTTTCGCCCAGGCAGTGCGTGCAGTGCACTGCTGGGGCTCATTACTGGGTCCGTGGGAGGGGTGATCCGTGGGAGGGGCGATCAAGGGAACGGTACTAGTTCTAGACATACGTTGTTACTTTCTAGAGGTGTACTTTTTTTTAAATCCTTCACCTTCTGAAAAATCATGCCTACAGGCTTTGAGGGAGTTGAAAACCAAATAAATGCAATGATATATTTGAATTTGGTTTTGTAGGCCTTTTATTTGAACAAAATGTTTTGGTCAATAAAAAGAAATTGTATAGAAAGGACAAACATAATTGTATAGAAAGGACAAAAAGAAATGCGCTATAGTGAACTAAAGTTAGAGAATCACATACTTTAAGTAACCACTTGCTTAAGTGATACACTTAGGGGCAATACACTTAAGGGCAAATATAACACAGACATGAAAGAGCCTTTTTTGAATACCCAGTGCTTTATCTGCTCACATGTTGCCTAAATTCATGTCTATCGGTTTGTAAAGATTGACTTTATGTAAATGGTGGGCTGAATCAAAAAGTCTCATTTCATTTTGAACTTTCTGTGACTTTTGCAAACCCAAGTCAAATTCTTGTGCAGTTGCATTGTTACCTACACACCAGGAATGTATCTTGCCAACTTGGTTTTTGTAATTAAAATGGAAAATATATAATTGTAGAATTTGTATTGTAAATTATTGATATGATTTATGTGAAAAGTATTTGCACAATAGGGATCTGTCTGGTTATGACAACAGTTTGATTATATGTAAAGAAAACTAAATCTCAAAGTTTTCGTGTGTTCTGTTTTTACACAATGAAGTAACTTATTTCCTTATACACAGGATTTTTCTAGATTACTTATGAAAGATTTTGTGTTGAAATCGAGAGAGATATTGTAAAAATAAAGGTAAAAGTATTGTGACAATATCTCCCTTTCAAATATTCCCTGTAGATAGAAATCCAATATTCCCTTGAACGTGCAACACTTCTCCAATCAGTATCTGACTAGACATGGAAACTTGTTAACATGAAAACATATAACCTGTAAAACTGCATAACTCAAACAAAACTTAAATTGTGACTTTTCCCTATTCTTTTATCATTTTTCATGTTCAATACAAAAAAATAACATGAAATCAGTTTCAGTCTTAAAGTGACTACCTCTATCTTACATTTAACATTGCATTTTAGAATGATAATATAAAAAGCATGTTCAATAAAACATACCTTGTGGTGCTTATGTTCTAAAAACATGCCTTCTTGAAAAATCAGCGATTCCAAAATGGCCACAGTTAATGAATGTTTGTTTACGTTTCACAATGTTATTTTAAGTATCTATTTTTGAAGTGAATGCAGGAAAATGCACTATTTTGAATTTGTGATTATGATTTTAATGCAATAATTCATTGATTTGTGTCTTCCTGTGACATTTTTCGACCGTTTAAGGTGTTTAGTATAAGCTTACTGATGCCCAGTGTTCCTGTTAAGGTTGTATGGTGTGTCATTGGTGCAGGAGCTTGGAAAAACTTGGTGCAACAGATTTCTTAAAATGTCTAAAAAATTATTTTCCTTGCTTTGTTTAGTCAATTTTTAGCCTGCCTCAGCTCATGATTTTGACATAAAGCACCTCTTCAACTTTATCAAAATTGCTCGAAATTGGCACAAGCTCAAAAATCTTTGCAGGATCACTGCTGATTGTATAATAAATAAAAGAATACGAACCTATTCTCAACTTAGTTTCTACCAACTATTTTAGTTAATTTTAATTTTAGTTGAGTGCAGATTAGTTTAGTTTAATTTAGTTTAGTTTAGATTAGTTTAGTTTAGTTTAGTTTAGTTTAGTTTAGTTTAGTTTAGTTTAGTTTAGTTTAGTTTAGTTTAGTTTTAGTTAAGTTTAGTTTAGTTCAGTTCTTAGCTTGGGTTAGTTTTAGCTTTGCTTAGCTTAGATAAGCTTAGCTAAAAGACAAGTAAAACTAGCTTTAGTGTAGCTTAGTTAAGCTTAGGTTTAGTTTAGTTAAAATTGACAATGGACAAGTTCAGCATAATCCCCTATTTTTCCCCAAGCATTTTGAGATTTTTGCATCATTTGAAGTAATAGCCGTAATAATGACAGCATTCAAATTCTCATTGTCAAATTCAAACCCTATATATCAAAATATTTAGAGATTTTTTATTTTTAATTATATATTAAAATATTTAGAGATTCTTTTATTTTTAATTATCGTTGTGGACAATGATAAGTACTGCCCACAAAATCATCCACAAATACAATTTTGAAATTTGTCCAATGCCTTTAATATTTTGTTTTACAGTAGCTAAACATAGAGGGATATTCTCATGTTTGGTGTAGAGGCTGCTGTGTAAAGTATAATACATGTATTGTCATTTGTTAAAAACACAAGTATAGTTCTGAGTTGATCATGGTAGTTTGTGAAAATCTAGTGTGATCTTCTGAATATAATAATAATTCAAGAACAGTTAGATGTCAATAAATGTAAATGAATCTGGCTGCATATCTGAGTATTGCTGCATTTAGTAGCTCTGAAAGGGAGGGCTACCATTTTGAACCAAATACAGTTGTGTATTTCGTAGTAAAGTACATTTTTAAATCATTGATCCATATCTAAGCCACCAGAGTGACTTAGTAACTTCCCAGGTAGATGTGGTCAAGCTTTGTAAAGTTCAAAATACCAACAAGCATTTTAGTTGCTTGTTGATTTTTGACGGGGGCATAAGTCATAAACTGGTCCTAATATTTGTTTTACACAAAAACATTGGTAAAACCCTGCCAATTTGTATTGAACAGGATTGAAACTCTTTGGATGCTCGTTGACTTTTGGACGGGGGCATAAGTCATAAACTGGTCCTAATTTTTGTTTCACATAAAAAAATTGGTAAAACCCTGCCAATTTGTATTCAACGGGATTGTAACTCTTAATATATACACTTAAGACACACAAAGTTATATTACTGGAAAGCTTATTTCCCAAGGCTTTTAATTTTACCTAAATAAGCCTATTTTTATGGGATGGGTAAAAATTATACAGGGTTCAATGTAAAACAAATGTGCATTTCGGTAACCCAACTTGGCACAATGAGATTTTGTTAAGGAAAGGTGTATCCAGAAATTTCTGATCGTGGTATTATTCACTTTCCCATGCTTGATCTATGCATTATCTTACATCATTATCACAGCTAATGTATGTACTTGTAGAGTATTTGATGCGCAACCATACGAAAAACTAGAGAAAACATTGTTAACACTGAGTTCTGTGTCATAATATTATGTGTCTTCAAAAGAATCTTTATAGTCAACCAGTATTGTCATGAATTCTGTAATTGAATAGCTAGCAGGAAATGTAATTTACAATTAACCAATAAAACATTTTGGCATTTTTGTTATTTTGACTTTCATTTTCAAAATTCAACATACCGCCTTTAATTTAATGTTATCATCTGCAAAAACTTTGTATTTAAAATCATCAAAATTTTCAGTCACAATTTAGGTCATTGAAGGTGACTGTGGCGTAGTTATTAGAGCATTGGACTTGTAATCAAGAGGTTGTTGGTTCAAGCCCCGGATGCTTAATTTCTTTTTGTAACCATAATGGGATGTAGGTGAAGGGTTAGGGTTATGTTTAGGGTTAGGGTTTTGGGTCAGTTTAGGGTTAGGGTGGACTCATGGCTACTGAGAGTTGGGTCGTGGTTAGTGAATTAGGGTCAGGTCATGGTTTGTGAGTTAGGGTCGGGTCAGGTCAGGGGTTAGTGAGTTAGGGTCACCGGGTGCTGTGCAGCCCATCATGGTTGTAATAAGTAAACATACGCCCGGAGCAGCCACCACAGTGGTGGGTCCTTGAGCAAGAGTCTTTATGTTCCTCCCCTCCCAGGTGACAAGATGGTTACCAGTATGTCATAATTACTTGGAATATAAATCAGATTTATAGAGGCGTACCCTCACAGTATAGTGAAATCTGGGCTAAATGCTAACGAAATGGAGATAGACAACATGAAATAAGCTTCAGTTTCGATTCTACCTTTACCTTCTTATCGAAATTAAAACTGAGATCGGCGCTCAATCCAAACCTATAGAGTAATTTGGTTACATGAGAAATTGGGAGACTTTCAACCTCCAAAAGCTAAAATTCAAAATGTGTTTCCAGTTGTGTGTTGTATTCCTATTGAAAATGAACTTTAAATTACTAAAGTTGTATATATTTGTTTCCACAGAAACAATGGCGTGCCCAGGATTTTTTGAGTGGACGGGCACAACCATCAGTTTCCCCCGAATGACCAGTGGGGCTGAAGGTTAAAAATTTAGAGGGGGACCGGCGGCTGGCTGGAGGAAAAATTATGTAACTGTGTAAATTTGTCATTTCAGCTAAAAATTGTTTAAAAATCTTGAAATTTGCTCAAAACTTGGCAAATTTTGACTAAATATTGAAATAACTCCTGAAAATTCTCGCGAAGCGCACACATTTTTTTGCTTTTTCACATTCCAATTATCAAAAACAAATGGAAATTCAAGGTCTCATTAGCGCAGGGCAAGTTTTTCAATGATTTTCAAAAAATTTAAAACTATTTTTCTTCTCTTTCATTTTGATTTTTTTCTCTCCCCCCCCCCTTTCTTTTCTATCTTTTTTTGTGTCAAGATCCCCGAATGGGCCTTTCCCCGACTGACTCACCAAACTGGGGTGGGGGGCACTTGCCCCCCAGTTTTCTGGATTTTGTCTTCATCATTTCTGAAAATGGAATGTGGTAGAAACGGATTTGCTCTAATAGATACTACTCCATTTATGGACTGACTGAATACTGCACTAAGAATCTGCCACTATTACAGATTACAAAATTGGAACAGAGTTGAATTAGGTCTTACCATTTGTGTAATATTATTATCCTTAATTCAATGATTATCCTTAATTCATTGATATTACCGACAAAAGTTTGTTAAGCCCTCTAAGTATCGACAAAATATCAATTAAGAAAGTCAAATTTGTATCAAATTAATGATTTGTGATAGTTTTTTTTTATTTAGCCAGACTGAACAATTAAAAAAGTTGTAAAGGCGGTAGTTGGTAACCACAATATGACGCCCTTTACTTTATGGACTCCACACTTGTTCATAGGCCTTTGTGCTTTTGTCACCAGATTTCACATTCTTGATCACAAAATTATCATTAACTGTCTATTCTTCTAGACAAGTTTTCTATTTAATGGAATCAATTTTGTCAATTAAGTCTAAGTTTTTTATTTAATGGAATCAATTTTGTCAATTTAGTCTATTAGTCGTGATATTAAAAAAAGGATCCATTATCAAAATACGTTTAAAAATCAATTTAGTGTAAGAGTCGTGATAATATGTAAAAAAGATACACTATCAAAATAGGTTTAATCGGTTTCAGATATTTGTAGCAAAGTTTTTTGCATTGCATCTGAGGGTTAGGGGCATTCTCTACCAAAATGTATAAAAATATGATACAGCCGTGTAAAATATATGACATATAACATAATTTATTTTTTCCATATATATGATATACAGTAATAATAACAATAAACTGTAAAAAATGTGAAGGAGGAATATTGTAAATATAAATATATATGTATTTTATCATGAACAGCCAAAAGCTGTCCATGATCAAGGAGTTAATAAATACTCCCAAAAAAGTATCGCCTCATATCGAACAAATGGCTTCTGCGCCAATACGGAACACGCAAACGCAACTTGAAAATTGTTTGCACAAGCGCTGGAGTTTCAGCTTTCTTTTGACACCCTATTTCTGACAATTGACTGAGAAACACTGAAGTTATGAACATTTGAAACCTTCGAGGTCGTTTTTTAAAAGTTGCAAATTTCGTTTTTTGCACCGTATTGACAAAGGCGCCAATTGTTCGAGGTGAGACGATACTTTTTTGGGAGTCTTTATAATGAATAAGGTGATGATATTTACAATTTTGTTAGCCTTAACATTTTGTTGTGCACAAAAATCAGGTTTAAGCCCACATAACTATTTTGATTCCCCATTTCTGAGTAGCACCAGATTATTCTTTCTTGAACCAAAATAGTGACATACCATATCCACTCATTCAATTCAACTGTTTTCCACTTCACTTCTTAAAGCTTGGCGGATCATCATAGTCTGTTACTGACATGTTTTCAGAGTGTTTTGGCACACTGGTTTGAAATAGCTGAACAGTGATGGCAATTTATATTCCGAAAATCAGTAATAGACCACTTTTGTATGTCCCATAATGCATCTTGAAAGTATCGCAAACTGCACAGTCGAGTTGTGCACAATGCACAGAACTTCCAATATGGTAGACTGAGCAAGATTACGTCACAAGGTCCCGTATTTGCGGTACTTTCAAGATGCATTATGGGACACACGAAAGTCGTCTATTGAATTGCACAAATTGATATGGCATCTCAATTAATGACATTGTAATGTTGACAAAATTTTATAAAAAAAAAATTGTAAGCAGTTTAGGACCAAGTCCATGTAACCCCCCCCCCCCCCCCCCTCCCCTACCGAAACTCACATATGCCACCTTCAAACCAGATTGTGCCATAAGGTTGCGTGTCAAATTTGTTTGCATTTGTGTATTTCATCTAGTTTACTGATGATCTGAAAAGACATATATGGTCTTTTTTATTACTTTTATTTATTATTGGGATGGGGGTTATGATAGGATTGGCTGCATGACATTTTATATTTGATAATAGTTGGTTGCTTCCATCAAGCTTAACTATGATGGATGTAAGATGCAAGTTTTCTTGAGAAAACAGAATATTTTAATATTACATAACCAGGGCAGCAACTTTTGAATAGACCACTCTTATCATTTGTATATATCCACCATTGAGGGAAAAATATGAGAATAGAGTTGATGGGTGGCATCTTTGCATCATGAATATTCAGTATAGTTCAGTATGTAAGAGACAATGATCACATGACAATGATGACACATCCAAAGTATTTACTCATGATTTTTCATGCCTTTAGATGAATAAAACGTTTTTTAAAAATTGTTGGCACACCAACCAAATCTCATCTATTTGTAACCCAAACGTATCAAGTTCAGTAACAATTGACCCTTAATTACTTGCAACGCATGGTACATTTTCACGAAATAACCATGATAACCTCTGGATTTAATTCTTGCAAATATTATGTATACCCAAAAAAAAATCCTGCAACTTTGAAAAAGTAACAAAGCAATCCAAGATTTTGGGTGTCGATTTTCACGAGGAGGGGGTTAAATTTGACCCATTTCAGCTGAAATGGGTGTAGATTTTCATAAGCGTGGGAAGCATATAATATTTTTGCTGTCATTTACTAATTTTAGGCGAGAATGATGAAAAGAAAGAGGAGAGGAACCGAGTTCAGAGAAGAAGAATAAGACCTTGTAAAAGGATTATATTCCTTCCACTGTACATGATTCTTGTCTTGAGTGATATTCTAGTTGGTTTTGAACATGATGGCTCGTATTCCAGAAAGGTGTTTAGCTAAATTAAGGTTTTATTTCTCGTCAACAGCACGACTCATTGAACTTTTCTACTTGAAAGCTGCAATGATGCGTATCATTCCTGGACAGTTGATGCTCAGTTAAACAATGGTTTAGTTAAACATCTTTCTGGAATACGGGCAGATACATTCAGAATTGAACCCCGAAACTAAAATCTGTGGCTGCGGCTCAGCACATACTCAGAGAGACATGATGAGGCTGCGATCACATAGAAGGTATATGGTACACCGCATTCGTTATACGCTCCCTGGGGAGGCACTGATATTCTTTGTGAAGGGGGTAATTACCCGTCAATGTCAAATATCAGTACCTTCCCCGGGAGCGTATAGCTAATACTGTATACCATATACTTCTGTGATTGCAGCCTTACACGCTTTCTTGAATGCAGTGCCAGGGATGACAACGGTATGCTCCTGTGCATGAAGATATTTTGAGATGTTGAAATGTCTGTTCTCTGGCATGTTTGGTATCCTTGGTTGTTGAATTGAAAAGTAGCACTAAAACAAAAAGTGTTTTAATATTAAAATTACAGAGAAACCTCGTTAACACACAATTGGGTAATACAAAAACCCTGACAACACAAAGTGGTTGTTTGGTCACAAGTATTGACTTTCTATGTGAATTCAGTTGGATAACACAAAATCCGGATAAACTAAAATCTCTGGCCCCAGTGATTTTGTGTTAACGAGATTCCACTGTATTAAGAGATCATTTCAATAGGCCTACAGTATCTGCAACTGGCACATTTGTTTAGGATCTGAACAGATGTATAAAGTCTTGAGTGCGACCCCTCTCAGGGGCAAGATTCCAGAGAAATAATGGTACCATCAAGTCTTGAAATGCTTGGCCAGGGGCTAAACCACAAAATATGTATGTTTTCTAACATTGGTG
Source organism: Ophiothrix spiculata (assembly GCA_000969725.1). Lineage (NCBI taxonomy): Eukaryota > Metazoa > Echinodermata > Ophiuroidea > Amphilepidida > Ophiotrichidae > Ophiothrix > Ophiothrix spiculata. Next base: position 40,297 of record JXSR01S004245.1, read on the forward strand.
TTGACATTTATAAAAATAGTACAGAAAGTGTTGACAGATTATCTTTTGAAATTTCAAAAAAAATTGGAAATGTTTCATGTAACACTTCTAGGTGACATTTTATTGGAATATTATGTATAGTGTTGAAAGATGATAATGTCTTAGAGTACCAAATTATGTCACCGGGAGGCTCTTTTGGGACACATATTTGTCACCTTTGATGTGGAACAGCTTTCAGTGAGCACTTTAACATGAATATGATAAGGGCAAAGGGGTAATATAGTTATCAAATTCAATTTTGTTTGCCAGTAAGTGTAAACAGGTATAAATAAATGGGGTCATTTTGAAGGCATATCGGTATGCATTAGGTTCGGAGAAGGACATTTAATGAGACTAGTCACGATTCTATATGGGGATGACTTTTTAAACTTTCGTAGGCTACTTTAATTTTTAAAATATAGTATTTGTATTCCTGCTGAAATATAGTCCTCGTCTTTTTCTTTTCAGCCAAAAATGCATTTTTTGAGTTTCATGCCTAACAATATGTAACAAACAGTAAAGGACTATAATAGCATTAGCTCATTCAGTTAGTTCTCCATCTGCTTCTATTAAGACCAAACTATAATGTTGAATGAGCTACCAAAAATGTCTTTGTTATTACATTTATTCTAATGTATTTTGTAATCAATAACAGAGGCTTGGTGTTGTAAACCATCAAATGATTGGCATCACATACAAAAGTGTTGTGTACTCATTTTTTATCATCAAGCCTCAGTTTTTATTAGAAAATACATTGGAATTGTATAATAGATTATAAGATGAAAAGACTTGTTGCACCAAATATTTGGTAGCTCAGAAGAATGCACTGTGCCCCCAGTAAAAGTATGACCAACAAGCATAGATGGGGATACAGATGGGCATGAAAGTGCTACCATAGCAGGCCATACTTGGTGGCTTGCCATAGCTGGACATTGGATCAGGATGCGAGAGGTTGAGGGTTCGAATCCCAGGGGAAACGGGACATTTTTGTATGACGTATTCAGACAAGTTTTTAAGGTGTCTGGTCCATGATAGATCTGCCCGAATTTTCTAGTAAAAATCGGCATGAATGATATTTTATCGATGTAGAACCGATTTTTAAAATGAAAATTGGGGGTCACTGGATCGGTTTAAAAACAGCATTTTCTATGGAAAATATGGCAAAAGTGACATTATTTAGTGTTGATTCAAAAATTTTCCCCCCGAAATTTTTGGTCAATTTTTTCACTAAAGTTGCGCACAAGTATGTTCTTTCAAATAAAACAATAAAAATTGGGGCAATTTTTAGCTTCAAAACACTACTCAGAGTATATGCGCATGCGTATTGTGGCACTTACCAACTCGGAAACTAGCGTGTACTGGTACGCGTGGACAGCGCGTGGACCAGACACCTTTAGTGCTTAGACGTTAGGGTTATGAAGGTCTATAAATGTATAGTAGACATGCTACCATAATCCTAACACGTCACAGTCCAACAAAACCCAGCAAGCAAAAATCAAGAAATTCACGTATTCGGACTTAGATAGTTTTTAAGCATTTGGGAGTTAGGGTTAATAATAGGTGGGTGATAAAGTAGATATCATCTATTCGCCCTTTTGGGTGAAATAACATAATTACAGCCATGTTTTTCCTATCATTTGATAACAGAAAACAGTTGCTTTACACTTTGTCAACTAGATGTCAAATCTTGGGTCGAAAAAAAGAGAGCATGATGTCGATGAATCTGTGACGGGTGCGGTATTTTATTTGTTCAAAGTGAATTTTCACCCTATATATTGTTACAAAGTTATGTGATTGACAGCTGAATCTAAAGTAATGAGTCAAGGCTTAAGGGTATAGGAAAAATAACCTATACGAATGAAGCACTGCATCATTGGTTTACTCTTTTTTATGTTTTAGGAAGTATGCCCTTGGGCCACAAGAGGTGATCACCCCCTCTAGTGACTACATTTTTATCTGCTAAAGCAGATTCATCTGCAATAAACTTATTGATCATCAGTCTGGTTTGGTCAGATATGACATCTCTTCATAAAATGTATTACTTTAAAATGTCTTTCATCGCTTATGAAGCGGTATTGTTGGTCTGTGGATGTATTCTGAGAGTTTTTGACTAAGACCAGGTCCTTTAACTGTTTTTTTTTTTGCTTGTAAAAAATTTATTATATGTATTTGATAAAAGTATGAAATTATACATTTTGAGAAAATAATTTGTATGTGAAATAAGTTTTTGAGTTTCCATTTATTATTAAAAAGGTACATATTATTGATATAATATGAACATTACATAAAGGGTTGGATGTCAAAAACTGCAAGATGTTATGGTGAATACAATGTTCCCTATTATCAAGAATAGTTAAATTTACAATATAAGATTTAGATTTCAGAAATGAAAAATGTCCACAATGAAGGTCACACTCATGCTAGCACCATAGATGAAATTTGGTCTTTTGTTTAATAATGATACTATTTTGATTGCATCTGATACGGACCTGACACCCATGTAGCTACCATCAAAGCGGTCTACACAGATCTTGATTTCGGATCTGGATCTTGGAAATTTGCTTTGATTTGGATCTGTGCTCTCTGTAGTAGCCTCAGTGAGTGTTGTATTAACATCATGACCCTGCAGAGGTTGATGGCACTGGAAAGCTTAAAGGGACTGGCCTAAATTCTACCTGCTACTTTTTACCTACATATTTTTTGGTTGTCCAATGATAATCGGTAAGACCATATGGCAGCATGAGACGGGTGTGTGTGTGGGGGGGTGGGGGTGTCTGTCTTGGGTGAAAACTTGTGAACAAAGTATCTGGAGAACCAAGACTGGGAAATGGATGCCCTTGGTATGAAGATCTGGGGTGACATATCGGGTGACATACTCTCGAACTGATTAGATTCGTAGTGCATTATAAATAACATTGTTAAGTGCATAATTTATTCAACATTTGGTTAAATTGGCAAATATCTTGAAATACGAAACTTGGAAATGGATAAGACTTGGTAGGAAGGACCAGGGTGACGTACTCTCAAACTGATTACATTTACAGCGCATAATATGCAATGTTAAGTACCAAATTTGCATAATTTATTCAACATGTGGTTAAATTGGCATATGACCTTGTGAACACAATATCTGGAGAAACTTGGAAATAGATGCCACATCAATTATTGGACGACCTTCAGGGACCATGTCCCTATTTTTAAACATGAATCAATAGAACATGCTCATAATAATATAACCTACTTACCAGTAGTTTTCCATAATATTGGAGAAAATTACAATTCTTTACTAACTTGAATTTTTTTCTCCAAGAGAGAAAAAAGTAGTGTGAAAACAGTGTTTCCAGTTTCAAATCTAAAAATATCTTGTTTCTACATTTGTGATGGGCAAACCCTAGGGCAAACAAAGTATTTTTGATGAAATTGTTTCTGTTTTATATATTTGATTATATTCTCTATGAGCTTTGTGTGATCTTTTATGTGGTAAGTCCATCTGAGGTACACATTTATAAATATTATTTTATATTCCAAATTAATTCTCTCTAAATTTAAGTCATTTCCATATAGATTTTGTTTGGTTTTTTTTTTACTTTTTTGGATTTCACTACATTTTAAAGCTTTATTTAGAGCAGATCAAATTGGAATCTAGGACAGTGCCTTTAATGGTAATAATATTGATGGACTAAATTTATTTAAAAACATAATTCCACTAATTTATTGTAACTCAACAATAGACTTTACATTTTATATTCAGATTAGATTTGAGATTATTATCACATCCATTATAAAATGCTTTAAAGAATTATTAAAATCCATTCTGTGTAGAAATTAAGAAATAAGAAACACAATTTGGGTTCAAATACCTTGTAGGCCTATTGTGAAAGTTGTAAAAGAATATGGCATTATTGTCACTTAAATGTTATGTCTTTATTGTTACAATATATTAATGATATATAAACAAAGGTTATAATTCTTTATTTGACTTCTGATTTGTGCAGGCCAAAAAATAAACTTGTTTCCCATCCCAAACCTTATCTTTTTTTTTAAGACTTTTTAAAATATCAGTCACAAAAAGTAGCTAAATTGAGTTTGTTAGCTTTGCAAAGAAGAATATTAGTTTACCACAAAGATATTCAACATTACCTGGCATATTCTGTAAGATGAAACTTTTGGTTGTCCTGATGCACGAATATGTGACCTGTCATATCAAAAGATAACTGATATTTTGGTCTCATCTGAAAGCTGAGATTGTAAGCTTTAAAATGACACCTTGCTTTTGGTTATTGGATGTTCAGTTGCATTCAAAATTTCATCTAAATTAGTAAAAAGCATCAGGCTGGTTTAGAAACTATGGTTCGGAGAAAATCAAGTTTTTGTAAAATTTTGATAAAGAGAGGATTTTTAACTTGTTTTTTTAACACATTTCTTTAATGTATTGGATGTTAGAACCTGATGAATATGATAGAAGACACTTCAAATGTAACGTTTCTGATGAAATCAATGGCTCGTATGACGTATGGTAATATACTATGCCAACCTAAGGTACAGAGGTATCAGAAAAATAATAATGATCTCCTGTTTGGTACATATTGAGATGCATATTGGCATATTGGGAAGTTAGGCCAAAAAAGACCCGAACTTTCTGGTCAAATAAAAGAAGAAGAAAATAGGGTCGGAAAAAGCACCCAAACTTTTTTTCTAAAAATTAAAAAAAAAGGCATATCTACCTACCTACCCTAATTTTCTTTCTATTTTACGCCAATCAAACAATTATTTTTAGGCCTTTAGTTTGGGGAACCAAGACTTGAAGCATGTATAAGTTTTGGTTTTTTTTTAAATAAATTGGCCTTAAATAAATTCATCAACAAATTTGTCATATAAATCATTGCAACACAGTGGATTTAGCATTGTTGTCAAAAATAATTGATGATAAAAAAAATAATAGTTTGACACTTTGGTAAATGAAAAAGACTGAATTCATCAGATGATGATAATGGGTAACTTTTGTTTGAAACGTTTCTTAGATATAGGCCTATACTGTTCTAGAAAGAAGGAACAATGTCCTCAGTAACTTTAGGTGAACTTATGAAACCTTTTCCCATGCATCTACATTAGTGTTAAAAATATTTGATTTATATTTTGATCATGTTGCATTAATCCCAAATTAATACTTACCAAATGATAATAGATTTATCTACAGGCCCACCCCATCAACCATTGTCTACCTTTTCTTAATTATTATTCTGAAATATTTTATTGACAAAACATTTATCCTAAATCTTTCAATAAATAGATTAAATATTTACTGGAATTGGGGCAATAAAATCATTTAATATTAGATAATATATCTCTATTTCAATTCTTACTGAATGTTGATTTCCACCCCTTTGATGTGTGATGGGATGATTTATTTTTATTGCTTGTACCAACCTGTTCAAAAGAGTTAATAAATATGACAATTTTTGAGTAGGATAATAATTGTGAGCTTTTTATCCCCAACCTGGGTTTTATAATAATGGGCCATTCCAGAAAATGTTTGCCCCCCTCCATAAGGATATGGGGGACTGAGTCTGTAATTAAAAAGCTAAAATTCCATGCAATCAAAATATCTGGAAATCAAGTAAATTGTGCATAAATTGTGGAAAATG
>JXSR01S004245.1:51033-61085 GCA_000969725.1 Ophiothrix spiculata
GCATAAAATTATATTTTTTTCCTCAGGAGCAAATTTTTGAAGCTCAAAGTTTCCTCAATCAGCTCGTATTTATTTTTTCTCATGAAGGCACAATTTCTTCTGTTGCTTCCTGCAAGCGGTGCTCCCCGCTCCCGCACAATTTGCTGATTAGTGGTAAATTTTTTTCACATAATATGAGCAATATTTTGGCACCAAATCTCAAATATTGAAGACAATTTGAAGCAATCAGAGACCAAGCTTCTTTTTTAATTTGTGACTGCTCTAACCACCAGTAAATCCAGACTCTTGTTATTTTCACTTTTTTAATTATTTGCAAAGTCCATGTTTTCAGGATTAAAATGACACCTCATTAAACTTCTCTCTGTTTTCAGAAGTCAAGATATTGTCTGTCAGGGAGTAAAAGGTGAAACTGAGATAACACATTCAAAGATCAGCAAGCCCTATATTTTCTGTTGATTGTCCTTGTGCAGATATATTTTATATTTCCGATCATTTTTTGAAATAAAATGTTGCAGGTGTTTAAGTATTAACAAAAGGATAGTGAATCTGTCAAAAAATCAATTTCGGCAAATTACGACCTTTGCTTGTATTTTCACTTGCATCACAAAATGAAGTTTGCTGCATGCGCGGCTGTATACAGATTAATAGACACATTTAGTCTTGGGAATACAGTAAATTGACCTTGAAGACCTTCATTTTCATTCATCTGACCTGAGACAAAAAATATAAATATAATCTTCATCCCAGTTCTGACATCCTTAAAATGCCAGCAGTAAAGATTAATCTTTGCTGATTCTTCAATATCTGTCATGTTGGTTTTACATCACCAAATGTATATCCCATGATTCAGTGTTATTTTCAAAATCGAGGCCAGTTTTACTTGCAATTCCCAAAATAAAAATTCTGGAAATCAAAAAATCTGATTTACTTGCTCATTGTTTGTTTTAAATGTGTTGTTAAGATATCTCTGTTAACATCTTTATTGAAAAGAAGTAAAAATCTCAATAAATGTGAAGATTAATGTGTCTTTATTTTTATCCCCAGGACTCAACAGGAAAATTGACAGTAACATGGATTTCAGTGGAGGACAGGGGTTAACACTTCTCTTCCAGGCTGTGTACCAGAAAAACAAGCCAGTCAACCCAGGTAAGTTTGGACATTTTTAAGTGGGTTTGGACATGAATTTTGAGAAAAAAGACATATCAGGAGATGCTACTCAGAGCAAGTCGTAAAATACTATGATGTAGAGACACTTCCTTTGAACATGTAAATCAATCTCTTTATTTTCATTTCCTTATCTTGCAGATCCATGGAATAAAAGAATGATGTCAAACCAAATGAAACAAATCAAGTGTCACAGACTACTGCTAGGTCACGATTGATAAGAAGATGCACCCACATTCAACTATTTACTTGACGCGGATTGGCTCTCAATGCCTTATTTTTAAAGAGTTTGATCAGGAAGCATTCTTTTGGTAGGTCCCTAAATTGGGCTATGTATTTAGGTGAGACAGCAATTGCAACACAGCGCCGCAGTCCGATTTCTGGTCACATACATTTAATACAAGTAATCATGTCTAAACCCGCAGATGGGAAAGAATATAAGAATATTTATTTTCATATATGTGGGCCAATGCTGCAAAGGGATGCACTTGTCAACTCATACACTGCTGCTGGAAAGTATTCGTGCACAACATCATTAGGGGTTTATCTGACTTGTTTCATAATTTTTTGACAAAAATCTATATTTTATAATTATCTATAGAATTGCTCTCATTGTATTTGAAAATATGGTGTGAAATGCCTATTAACCACTTTAGCCTATAGATGCATAAAAAATAGAATTTAAATACATTTCTGCTCATTTGTTTGAAAACCTGAAAAAATTCTATCCACAGTGATAATGAGGTTATGAATAATTGTTAAGTTACATTCTAATGAGATCTGCACTTGCGGTGTATTTGTATGTTGCCCATTAATTCAGCTACTTTTATGGTAATGGAAAATAAAATATCAGAAGAAACATTGATTTATTATATTGAATAAATAAGTCACCTATACAAGCATGAATCTTTGATGATTATAGGTCGTGTTGCTCATTGTAGCATAGGAGACGACAACTGTATCCTTTTGCCATGGCGACCCACATATGACCATGACAGCTTTTTAGGAACCAAACATCAATTTACCCAAATTTGATTCAAGACCAGAGACAGTGACGTCCAAATGATAATTTTGTCAAATCTTTTTCCTATCTATACATTCTTGGAAAATTAGGGTTGATATTAACTTTCACAACTTGGAAAAAATATACGATGAATGACATGAAATAGAAAAAATATGAACCGTATAATTTGGAATTTGAGGGTAGACCTTAACCGTAAGTATTAAATCAAAGACCATTGTTTAGGTATAATGTTCTCAAGTTTATATAATGTTTCTAGCTAAAAGAGTTAGTTAACTCAGGGCTTTGTTTGCGGTTCTATATCCATATAATTCATCGGGGGCCAGCCAGATAAATGACATATAAATTGTTCTATAAAGGATTTGCGTCATAGACAATGAGAAGACCAGAGACAGTGACATCCATTAAATTTGTTTGCCAAGTTTTAATTGTATAAATCATTTATATCAGAAAATCTGCCTATTTTTGTCATTTTGAATTGGCTGCAATTAAAACAGGTTGATGTATTTGACCTGGTTTGTCTGATGGGGTTTTAATCCTAAAAGTGATCAGTCCAGTGATTTTTGAAATCCTTGTTAATCTGTAGTTGAGTTTTGTGATAATCAGTAGACCTACCTACAAACCTCAAAGTCAATGGCAGTAGGAAGTAGTGTGATTAGTCTGGTGAAGTTTGCAGCTTAGGAGACTTAATGTAATGCTACAACTAGATTAAAACAAAAACGCAATCATCCACTGTATATGAATATATCCTTTTCGACAAGACAACTTTTTGACGAAAACTGATGGTGTTTTATGCTCTGTGTAAGTTAAGAGTAACTTATTAAAAGTGAGTAAAATTGGTGACAAAAATTCAAATTCAGGACATTTTTGACACATCTTTGAACAAGACTTGTACAAATAAAGCTAGGAAATGACCCACATACTCCCTATTTATTCTCCCAATTTAACTCCTTAAAGGTTACATGAAAAGAAATATAAGTAGCTTTATATACAATCGTTATAACAAAACAAAGGGGAAAACACCAATGTAAATTTTTAATAAAGCACAAATAGTCAACGATACTCAAAACAACTTTCAAATATAGCGCTTTTTTATGACCTCGAAAAACAATCAATCTGAACTACCCTACTATGATGCTTACATACTTCGATAGCTTTGTCTCGACGTCGCGTCATGCTTTGTTTCATCTGGTGTTTTGATATTGTACATTGAACAGAACGTACAAAGCGACAACTAGTATGAATGCAAGGTCGGATGATGTCGGTAAGGGTTCAGAGATTTTCGAGATCCACGGATATTAAACAGTACATATAATAGTTTACTGGGTGTATATTCCAGGGTCTTATGAAACTCTTCGTACACTAACAAGCGTAATCTCACTCAGCCAGTTCAAAGATATTGTTTTTGAGGTCGTCAAATACAGGATTGCGAGGCGGTATGTTTGAAAGCTTTTATGAGCATCGTGCATAATTGGAATTTTATGTTGTTGTTTGTCACCCAGTTTTGTTATAACAAATGTATAAAAACTACTTGATAGTCTCTTTTCATGTAACCTTTAAAGGTAATTTGTTATCCAGTGCATTTGGTCACAAATGAGGACTGGGATCCTCACCTCATTAAAATGTCCTTACTTTGAATGGACGAGCACCAGTGTTTTACCTCATGGATCAAAGTACAGTAAAATTACCCAGTTTTCCAGTTTTACTTAATTTAAAATCAATATTTTTCATGTACCAGGTGTCCCAAAAAATGATTACATGTAGAGAAATGATAGTTTGTAAAAACTATAGCAGGTGAAGAGTTCAAACTTTGCATACCTTATATAATACATACCTCTGCTAGACGTTTGCAAAATTTTAATATCGCAGCATTGTTATTTTTTGAGTTATCAACAATGATAGATACCTATGTCAGAAACGTTCATTCTCAAATTTCAACAAAATCGTAAGCATGTTCGTTTCATGTAATTTTAACCATCGTTCAACTTCACATGACCTATAAAATTAACAGGCCCAAAGTTCGGTTGTCATATATCATAGCTTAGGGTAGGGTCTCATATTTTTCCATTGATACCAAAATCATGAAAATCCGACAAGCCGTTACGTAATTATGACGTCATCAATTACTTCAGGTTTCGAAAATTAGGCCAATTAAAAATTTAGATATTTCTAAATGTTGATCAGGCATTTGCAAATAAATAAAGAAAATTATTATTACATGTCCTGTAAGTGTTAGCATCATATCATGCAGATGTTTTACCAAATTTACACAAGTTTGATTTAAAGAATTAATGTTACCCATGAAAATTTGATTGTGCTTTAAAATATTTATCAACTTTCGCGCCACAACTTGATTGACAGGTTCAATATAAACAACTCATTCTGGAATGCATGGAATGCAGGTATCCTTAATTTGCATAAAAGATATACTGAAAGAGAGTTAAATTATTATTCATTACAAATTGTATCAAATTTGGTTTGATATAAAGTCTGATCATGATCATTTAGAAAAAATGCACGTTAAAATATAACATAACGTGTATGCTTTTTATTTTCTTGAACATGTTGAATTTTGAACAAATGCATTTGTGACATAAGTATCTACCTTAATTGATAACTCGAAAACTATTAACGCTGTGATATCAAAATTTTACGAGTATCTAGAAGAGGTTTGTAATATACTTTGTTCAAAGTTTCATTTCTCTAACTACTATAGTTTTAGCACATGGTCATTTTTTCTACATGTAACCATTTTTGGGACACCTGGTATATATATACATCTTGTTCCTGCCCCTTCCCAAATCATTCGCCCACTCTGTCCAATGTCGAACCACAACAAAGCCATTGTGGTGGCCAACATTATTTTGATGTAAAAACAAAATTGTCAAATATATCTAAATTGACAAAACAGGGATTTCAAAGGAATGTATGATGATTGTATTTGTTGATTTTCACAGTCATAAAAGTAAACTTTGACACAAAAGTAAAATACCTAAAGAATAGATAAGATTTGACTCAACAGACATTTTAAGGCAATAAAAATTCTTATTGGCCAACTTGATATTAACCTGTGGATCAAAACGTCAAATCTGACCGCAAAAAATTGCTTTCAATTAATCTTTTGACATAATTTTGGAGTGGCTCAAATTCAATTTTAGCATTCAAATTTAGATAAAACACATAGCTTCATAGATTATAAACTGAGAGAGCTTGTGCGGTCTAGTGGACAACTAGACCCAAGCGATATTAAGAAGTTGTTATGTGGAATATTACAATCAAATGGGAGAGGCGATCAAGGGAACATCACTAGTTCTACCCAAGACCCTAACGTGTCACCCAGGCATGGTGTCACCAAGTTTTATTAGCGTAGCTTATCAGGAGATACATGTTTGTTAAAAGCCTCTTTCTCACCCATTGTCGACAAGCTTGTTTACCACAGATCATGACTACTGGCCCACAGATGTCTCTGTGTGACCCAATATAGGCATTTTAGTGAACTTTTTACGATATAATTTGAACATTTCCAATGTTTTTGAAAATAAAGTTATAACATTGCCGCAACATTCCACACCTTTCCACAAACACCTGTTCATACAGTATAGAAAATTGGGTGAATATGATCAAATAAAGTCAATATTTTAGGAAAACCAAATTTGAATGATTCAGCTAGCTTTTCCCACATGTTTTGAAATCTCACATCAAATTTTGACCTACTGCGGCAAAGGTTCACCAAAATATTTGAGTAAAGTTTTAGAGATTTTTGGTTCATTAGGCTAGCTCGTAAAACCGGTGTCTACAATGACAGTGAAAGGCTGTGGAATCAGGCATGAATGACGGGGGTTATAGATGACTGGATTTTTAGGTCAGGGGGACAAGAGAGGTGCCCATGCATGGCCAGGGGGCATGGCTATATTAGTTCCATGGCTTAGCGCAATGGACCGGTCTGGCACTATGGGTTCTGGCCTGTAGGTTATTGTCCATTAGTAATGTAAGCTTGTTCCTGGCCTAGCTTGGGTTCAATTCCCATCCAAAAACATAACCACATTCATTAACAATAGTATCAGTATCAAACTAAAAAAGTGTTTGGGTACTTCCATTTCTATTGCCACTTTAGACCTAAATCCATGTTTTCATATTATTGGCAGCCCTGTATCATTACTTGAAATAGCAGGCATAAGGGGCCAAATAAACAATGCACTCTAGGAAATCCTAGATTCATCCCAACCTTGTAGGAGTTTGATCTTATTATCCGACATTTGTGCCTGGTGGTACCAGGGGAAAGAGGGGAGGAAATTTTACTCTGATATGACACTGTTTATGTTCATAACTAACATTTTTACAGAAAGTGGCATTAAAGTGTTATCAGTGCTTATCACACAGATATACCTATAGATTTTTTCATACATTTTTTGTACAACCATTTCCATCTCTCCGTGACTTATCTGATCTAAATGTCTCAATTTCCATTTTTATATAGTGGAAGCTCATATAACAAACTTGCTTGGGATGGCCAAATTACTTCTTTATATCCAAAATTCATTATAGCAGGGTTTAAAAACAATAAAAGATAAAATAAATTATTGTATTGGTACAGGAAATACACTTTATATAACAGGAGTTTTCTTATATCAGATTTCATTATCTTTAGTCTCCAACAGTTACTGTACAAAGAAGTAGGTACCCCTTGGGATCAATATGACCCTCTTATGTTGCACGCAATGTCAAAAATCAAACATTCAATTTACATTGTCAGTGGAGAGGGACATTCATGTATACCAACATATGTGACCATCCAACCCAAAACTTTCAATAAAGTCATAAAGTTATTGCAGATTCAACTTTAAAATGACACCCAGAAGTAGAGTTACGATCCTCCAAAGCATGAAATGTTAGAATACCGTAAGCTGAAAGAAAGTATGTTAAGTTTTTGTACTCTGCAAAATTTCAATGTGAATACATTTATAAAATGTTACGATTTCAGATATTATAGAACTGAAATGAAAGCTGATTTTTTGCCAGAAGTTTGAGAAAGGTATAACAATTTCAAATCTGCATTAACCACAATGTTGTCAGAATAAGACTTATTATGCATTGGCGTAGCCAGGGGTGTGTGGAAGGAGCGTGAACACCCGGGTGTCTGCAACAAAAAATGGGATAAGGTAAAAAGAAATAAAAACAATGGTAAAACAGCAAAAAAAGGGCACAGTACTCCTAATTACTGCTAATAATACATTCGGCGACCCGTCCGATATAGGCAGGTGTCCCTAATGGCCCCTGGACCCATTGCCGTTTTGGACTAGGATTTATTGCGCACTCCAGAGTACGCATATGTTATGTGTATTTTGTACTGTGACTTAAAATGAAAAATGCTGAGTTTACTGGAGGTTTGTGGTGGATAGTCACATATAATGTGAGATGAGAACACAAAAAAGCATGTCTTGGTCATTATATTACATGTATGACGTTTGGAATTCAATAAAATATTGCCCTGTGTTGGATGTTGATCAGCAAGTTGTATTATTTGCTATGTATGTAACTATAAAGTGTCCAGGAGACCTGGAGATATCTGGGAAGTCTCCTGGATTTTTCACATGCAAATTAGGTCCTCCTGGTGGACTCCTGGAAAGTTCTGGAAAGTACTTCCAGTCATTGCTGGACAAACTGCTCACATAATTTGTGTTTTACAAAGGGCTAGTTCCGGCATACTCAAATAGCAGCCTGCGGGCCAAATCGGGCTCGCCAACTACTTTAATTTGGCCCTCTCGATTGCCTCTGGAATGCAGAAGTATGTAGGAGAAAAGAAAACCTGGGCTAGTTGTAATAATGACTGGCCAAACCATAACAAACCCGGGGTCGATTTCACTAAACAATAATGAAGGGGTATTAACTTCAAAATTAATAGTCCAAAAAACAAATTTAAATGCGACCCTTTTTTTCTATGACTTTTTGTAAAAAACACTAAAGCCATATCTATTGCTCTTATGAGCTACCAAATATTTGGTGCAACAAGTCTTATCTTATTGGATCAGTTTATACTTCTTATGAGCTACCAAATATTTGGTGCAACTAGTCTTTGTTATCTTACAATCTAATATATAATTCCAATTGAAAAATCAATGCACTATACTTATTTGTATAGGATGTCAAACATCTGATGGTGTTTATCACCATGCCTTTGTTATTGACTAGAAAATGCATTGAAATAATTTAACAACGAAGGCTTTTAACACCAAATATTTGATATTATATCATGATTACAGTGATTTGAGCCGTGCAATAGTTTGTACTATTGCACAGCATGAAACAAACCTGTGTGATATTATGATATTATACAAATATTAACTGCTTAGGAGTGTGATGGTAAAAATATACCATCCTGAATTGAAAGATTGATTGTTCCCGAATTGAAAGATTGATTGTTCCATTTTACGAGCCATTTTACATGACAAAGAGGCAATGTTTTATCATGACATGACATGGACCTGAGTTCCCTTTTGCATAAACATGACAAAGAGGCAAGGTTTTATCATGATATGACATTGACAATGACAACAGGAGATAGTCTTACTTAAAACTGATATCAGTTTGTGAAAGGTCATGATTCATTCATGTAAATGAATTCAGTTACCGTAAAGGAGTTCCTATACTATACAGTAAATGAATTCATTCACTCTGAACTTTAAATCAAGTTAAAGCAATCATCTATGAACATCAGAACATTTTAGAGCATTTTCTTGTTCAATGGCATTTGGGGCATATTCTAAATGTTTAGTGATAAAATTTTGAATTCTCTCTGCCAAAAGCTTTTTGTTTTTTGTTTTTTTGGAAAAAGTTTTGGCAGATAGAATTCAAAATTTCATAGCTAAGTTTGTAGAACAGAACCCATTGTTACGGTCAATGATTTAAAATGACAAGAGGCCAAAATCACCTCACGGGTTCTTAAATAACACAAACTAATACACTGTTAATATAATATCTTTCAAACAATTTAATGTTCACTTTTGGTTGTAAGTTTACAAATACAATAATCAACTTGGTCTTAACTTCTACTTTAACACTTACATAAACCGCTGCGTATTCCGCGCGATCCTAGGATATATTTCCAAGATTTAATCTCCGTTATTAATCTGAGGAACAAAGTTCTTGTATAATCACAAGTCCCAAAATCCACTTGGCAAAAATAATTCCAAAGCGTTCCTGGTGAACTCCAACGACGATTTATAGTCCAGCAATCACAAAGAAGCTCTATACTTGGCTTAGAAGCTGGATCCAATGCCAGTGCACATAATTCACTCGGACATTAAGGTGTCTGGTCCACACGCCGTCCACGCATACCAGTATGCGCTAGTTTCCGAGTTGGTAAGTGCCGCAATACGCATGAGCATATACTCTGAGTAGTGTTTTGAAGCTAAAACTTGCCATGTTTTAATATTTTTCTGGAAAATTAGTTCAGTGACCCCCAATTTTTATTGTTTTATTTGAAAGATCATACTTGTGTTCAACTTTGGTTTAAAAAATTGACAAAAAATTTCGGGTAGAATTTTTGAATCAACTCTAAATAATGTCACTTTTGCCACATTTCCCATAGACCTCTATACTAATTTTCCCCCAAAAAACTCAAAAAATGCTGTTTTTAAACCAAATCGCATGCAAGTGAGTGCGGTGACTCCCAATTTTTGTCTCGCCTGAAAATTTTCAGAAGAGACATAGCAATGCAATTTTCTGTCCGCCGTCCGGAGAGTATCTCAGAAACCGCATGCCCTACGTTTATAATATTTGGTGACTGGGTAGATCTGGAGCCGAACTGGATCCAGCAACAATTTTGGCGCAAAATATGCTAATTAAGTACCTAATTTGCATAATTTAT
>JXSR01S004248.1:6650-20271 GCA_000969725.1 Ophiothrix spiculata
CCTCAACGAATGACCCACTTTTCGAGAGTTCTTCGCTAAAAGACCTTTTTTTTCTTTATTTAGCCTCTCACCGAAAGACATGTAGTCGTTACCGCACATCTCTACCACTTTCAGATATGTGTGCTCACCAATTGCATTCTGTTATCTTCAGTAGATAGTCCAAAATTTTATAATAAAAAGTCACAGTTTTATTTCATTATTTTCCACTACTAAAAACACCAAGGATGTTTCCTATATTAATGATTTGTTCTTCGATAAGTCTCACATTGGTTTATGGTATTTTTGAATTTATATTAACGACATGTCAGCCTTAGAAACACATACCACTATTACAGAGAAAAGGATCATCTAAGCTAATGACCAATTACTGGGAGTATCTTTGAGTGAAAGGAAAAGATGAGTGACATCAGATTCATAGAGTGTGCTCATCATTCATCACAGAGGCATATGTGAGGGAAAGTTACATAAAGGTGACATAAGGCTACGTGCAAATTTTATCAGAGTAAATTGATTACGAGATGTCTCTGCATTTGTATGTTCAACGATGAGTTCTCAAAGTGTTGAACAGTGCGTTCTATTTAATTGTAATTCAAGAATGATATTTTAACAAATTGAGGGCATTACACAAAAAAGATGATAAATTGCAGATTACAAACGATACATAGTCTGTGTTACAGACCAAGAAACTGTACTAGTGAAACAAACTAACTCAAACCCACTATCATGCTATAAATAGAAGATAACGCTGCGCTCCCCCGGACTCAAAATTTTCGCCTATGGCAAGCGCTCGTTTGGTCCGTGGACATTACCGAGGGTCTTAAACAAAGACTAACAATACACTGCAATAAGAAACCAACTCTTGTTTTCTTCTATTTATAGCATAATAGTGGGTTTGAGTTAGTTTGTTTCACTAGTACAGTTTCTTGGTATCTGTAACACATACTACACTGCAATATGTGACCGGCCACATCAAGAAGCTGGTACCTTAAGGTACCTTAAGGTCGGCATAGTAAATTACGCGATAAAGCCACTGAAGCTGACATATAGTCAAATATCCTGTCCAAGTTTTGAATTCTAATTTCATCAGATACGTTACCTTTGAAGTGTATTCTGACATAATTATCTGGTTCCAAAATTCAAAACATAAGAAAAATGTGTTAAAAACAAGATAAAATCTTTTCTCTCTTCCAAATTATTGATCACACATGTACAAGTATGTTCTACACAATTGAATAGTAGCTAGGACACTCAGTCACACGGACGCTGTATTTCTTTACAGGTACCAATTTGCAAGTAACTTAATTTAGAAATTTATTAAACTCGGTGTTTTGAAACTGAGTGTTATGACGTTAGTCGGGAACCCCCTTTAATACTTAGCGGTGTAATATATACGCCTTAAATTGTAACATCTTTAATTGTAATGATGAAGTAAGCCTGAAGCATGATGACATTACGAATCAAGGCCAAGAATTTCTAGGTATGGGGACTCATCTGCATTTTCTCAGGTACTAGTATACAAATATTAACCTGCGATAAATATTTTCTTTTTTTAAATTTTAATTTAAGCATAACCAGTTAAACTTCTTTTTTCTTTTCAAATAGGAAAACATTTTATTTATCCTATGAGTAATGACAATTGATCAAACTTTAATCCATTATTTTCCACGATCATTTTGAAATTTATACACACTATGTACTACCAATTTGTTTGTTTTTAAATATCTGCTTCCTTTAATTAAGTTGCAGCAAAGATTAAAATAAATACCGCGTCTTATCTGAGAATGTATTTCATAAACATTTATGCATTTATATTTAGTTAAAAATCATTTCAAAATAGGATTTTTTTTTTCTTTATTCGTATCAGTAAAAACAAGTTATCAAAATTTAAAACATTGTTTTCCCAAGCCATTCATTGAACTTAATGTGGTTCGCATATTACATGTTTCACAAGGCCTCCGTCGAGATGGTGTTAAATTCCATCCATATGAGTAGGTCTGTGAAACCTAAACCAAAGTTCACCACCAGTTTACCTAGGACTGGTTTACTGCGCAGGACAAACACATTAATCGAACAACCAAAAAGATCATTGATTTAAGTAAATAAAGCATAATAGCAACTTGATGTCCAATGTTAATTATTAAAATCCATTTGGTTTAAAGGTTGACAAGACAAACAAAATTTACATATATGCTCTAAATGTGCTTCAATCGCAAAGACGTATACTTCTCAAACACTCCCCTGCTAAATTGTTGTCAAAACTAGAGAAAATGAGATAGGCAAAACATTTTCTTTTTCTCTCTGATGTTACTATGTAGCATATGCATTTATTAAGAATTCTCAACTATTAACTATCTTTGGTAATTGTTTCTTACCAGATGAAATTATAATTTTTATCTACAGAATGCAAATATATGAGATCTTATATTTTATCAAGAGAAAAAAGTAACCGATATTTTTCTTCTAATGTAACTAAATGTCTGTTAACAAAAATAATCATAATAACAAGTAAAAGAGGGAACGATGGAAATTACCTTTAAATATCTACACATCATTACATATTCTACAGTAAGTATGTCACTGTATGCACTCGTTCGTAATGTTGTATACTGTACTGTGGTATATGTCTAGCTCGCTCATACAATTACTATTATTCGGGAAACGTGGGTTTTGATTACCTTGAGTATAAGAGTTGTGACGTTTTGGGGTGTGTATACGAGACCTACGCTGGACTTTGGCTCGATATACTTCCACACCACAGTTTAAATACTCAGGAATATAATATCATGAATGATGTGACATATCAAACCAGACAGCATTGAATAAGAATGTTTAATTAAATGAAACAGCCACCCTTTCCTGTATTTTTCATATTTTTTGAATCCATCTCTAAAACAAAATCATTCGTTGTAACCAATGATTACTCTTACTATTCAGTATTTTTATCCCGGGACTGCGTTACTCAAATCCAACGACTTTAAGGGTGGTTTAATCTATGTCATTTTATTCTACCAATTTAGTGAGCGATATTGAAGTTGGAATTGGAAACTCTGCAGAAAATATTACTGAAAATACGAACTGCTAGTACATTATATCGTTAAAGGAAATTAGTGACAGACAGACAGAAACACAAAATAGAAACCATTGCATGTTTTTCAACCTATACATTATAAAATCCTCACCACGAATACTAAGTTCTATGTTAAGCATCCAAAGCGGGCATCCCGCAGTTAACCAAATAGAATAATTTCATCATGAGCAAGTTAATAAATTGTATTAACTCAGTAGCGAATTCTAAATAGAATACCTATGATTGATTAAACAAAATAGCAAACTCAACATTTCAAACTGTGAGCAAATTGACCTTCACGGGTTGACATGTTGGTAGAATGAACGTCGTATAAACACAACAGAGGGAATTACGCTTTTCTTATATATATGTGACCGTTCAGCCAGTAAATGCCAGAAACAGGTGAAAATACATGTCAAGGTCGTAATTTGTCGAAATTGACTTGTTGACAGATTTACAATCTTAGTGCTTACTACAAAATACCACCAAAGTTTCACTTCCAAAAAATGATAGGAAATGTAAAATAAATCTGCATATTCTTAAGACGATCAACAGAAAATATAGGGCTTACTGATCTTTGAACGCGTTTATCTCAGTTATATATTTTACTCCATGACAACCTTTGATGGACCATAACTTGACTACTGGAAATCGTATGAAGTTCATTAAGGTGTCATTTTAATCCTTAAAGCATGGTCTTTGCAAATATTTAAAAAAGTGAATCTGACAAGAGCTGGCATTTACTGCTGTTTTGAGCTGGACGGTCACATATTTCAAGTAAAAAGGCTATATAAATATATGCAGGAAATATCCCGGGGAGGGTACTTACATTGACATGGTATACGTATATATGTCTGCCTTTAAGGGTGGTGTATCAGAGATTTTGGTATAGCGGTGGGGTGGATTTCGTTGCAGATGTACGCGCCCAATTTGTGAAAAATATGTGTTTTGGGAGAAATTTGTTCAAGAGGCATACAATGTAAGTAAAATTAGGTGTTTTCTTGGTCAAAATTGGTATACAGATGGTTGGAGGTTTTTTGAGTTAAAAATAGGTATCCAGATATTTGACAGCATCAGTTATTGAAACAATTCATTATTTGTATTAGATGACCAAGGTGTGGACGATATATAGATTTAGTCAGATAACAACATATCGTAGGCTGTTGTTAGGTGATACTGTGGCCATACGTGCAGCAATGATCAATTTAATCGTTCCTGTTGTTTGTTTAATTTAATGTTTTATCAAATATACCCAAGTTTATACCATTGGTATTTAACCATTTCATATTAATATTAAGTTTTACCCGATCTTTAAATAATACTGGTTTGATGAATCAGGGAGGCCTAGCCAATACATGTAAGGGTAATCATTGATTTCATACATGATTTGAGCAAAATCAGAAATGTTTTTCGTGTTAAACACAAGTTAATGTGAAATGTTCCCGATTTGACTGATGTTTATAATTTCAGTTGAATTTTGCTTTATCATAATAGCTCAATTCATGTGCAACAAAGAGGTCCCCATCGCTTTTATCGTATCTTTTAAATGTTTCTATCACATCACCACGTTCAATGATAGGGGACGTTTAGAATTCTTAGACGGACTCTTTATTTCATTTCAAAGGCATTTAAGATACTACCAGTCGGTATTAAAAATCTTAATGCTATAGTTATATTGGATTTAATACCTAACTCAAATATAGGTTTATAAATAACCATAAGCGTGACTTTTTATAACCTAAAAACCTGACCTCTTCCTGTTATTGTGTACAAAAGACATAGGAAATAACCCAGTTGGATCCAACCGTATGTTCCTTTTGAAACCAAAACGTCTTTCTGTAATGTTGTGGCTAACTTCTGGTGTTGCGATAGATTGTGCGTAAACTCGGTAGAAATAATACCAAAAATATTTAAACTTGGGCGACCAACTTACATGAAAGTACAATATAATACAAATATAATTGTAAAAATATTCGGAGAATATGTTTCACTACCATGGGTTCTTTCTGAAAGTATAGGTATGATAAGATTAGCCTGATACCAACCACTTTGAAACAACAGTGGAACCACTTAAAAATACAAGTTTTATTCAGGGTATAATTTTTTAATGATTGTCTAATTTAAAAAAAGTAAAAAAGTAATAATAGCATTTACATAATGATATCAAATATATGCAAATTTTTAAGTAGGCATAATGTTTGTAAGAGGTTATTTACAACATGGTACGTAGGACAGACGATTAAAGCTATATATGATATTTTGATAAACAAATGAAGTAATCTATGCAATGTTTTGCAGCACTGCTAAATACCATGTCCCTTTTGTATAGGTATTCTTACATTAGTCAATCATATTTCACCGACTCTCTTGCTTTTATCAAAGATAATAAAAATTCTCACCAGTTACATTCTGTTATCTTCAACAGATAGTTCAAAACAGCCATAATTTGGTTTTATTATTTTTTACTACTAAAGTAGCCTAACACCGATGGTACCTCTTTTATCAAGATAGAAAGTTCATGTATATACTTCGATAAGTCTCACGTTGATTTATGGTAATTTTGAACGTATCTAAACATATCACTCCAAGCTAATGACCAATCATTGTGAGAATATTTGAGTGAAAGGAGAATATGAACCAACAAATAAGAGACATCACATAATAGAGTGAGCTCATCATTCATCACAGAGAAGCATATGTGAGGGAGACTTACATAAAGATGACATACGGTTTACTTTATAGATTTCAGGAGAGTAAATTTTTATGAGATATCTCTGTATTTTTATATTCAACAATGAGTTCTCAAAATAACTTTTAATAGATGCTCTGAACGGTAAAAGATAATACAGTACGTTCATTATTGTAATTCAAGAAAGATATAATGAAAACTTCACAAATTCAGCACATTACACACAAGAGATAATAAATTGCAGATTACAACACTGCAATATGATCGCCAATTTATCTAAACATATCACTCCAAGCTTATGACCAATTACTTGGATATATTTCTTTTCAAATAGGAAATCTTTTCATTTATCCTATCAGTAAAAATAATTGATCAAACTGTAAACCAATATTTTCCAAGATCGTTATAAACTTTATAGATGTCCCATTGTATGCTTTTTGTACTTATAACAAAAAATGAAACATATACCACGTCTTATCTGAGAATATATTTTTTAATAAACATTTATGCATTTACAATTAATTAGGCCTGTACTGCTTAAAAATGTTTCCAATTAGTAAAACGTTTTTCTTTATTCATATCAGTAAAGAATATTTATCAAAATTTAAACACTGTTTTCCCAAGACCATTTATTGAACTCTTTATATATCATGTATCTGATAATGTGGTTCGCATATAGAAACATGGTTCACAAGGCCTCTGCCGAGATAGCGTTAAATTCCATTCATATGATTAGGCCTGTGAAACCTTAACCCGAGTTCACTACCAGTTTATCCAAGACTAGTTTACTTCTCGGAATCAAACGAATGCATCAGTTGAACGCCAAGAGACCATTGCTGTAGGTAAATAACAATGAAACGAAAAAGTTGTTGATTCTGCATGATTATTTCTCTTGATTTTTTATGAATCTAAGATAAAACATGGTAGGCTCTTTTATATCTGGATGGTATATCTATAGATATAAAATCTAGTATTTTCATCTATAGAATACCAACTATATATAAAAGATCTTTTCAGGAAGAAATTTAACCCACAATTTTCTGTTAAACCGACATTTTGTATTTGTATGCTTAACGTCTCTAAATGTAATTAATTTCAACAGAAATAATAATTTAAAAATATACGATGTACATGTACCTTTAAATATCGACACATCATTAAAATGATTCTAAACTAGTTATGTCACTGCATTAATTCGTAATGTTACGTCTAGATTGTTTGTGCCCAACTTTTTGTACTGATTCTTGAGTGGGTTCTTGCGCCCATTACGCAACGCGTTGTGACATTTTAGGGTTTTTATACAAGACCTACGCATTGACACACTTTGATACACCCCGACACTTGGACTTTGGCTTGATATACTTCAACAATAAGTGCAGTTTCTGTTTAAACACTCAGAAAAATGTTAGAGTTCAAATTCTGAATATTTGATATAATTATTTATTTAGCATTATATAAGTCTAATGTAACAGTCACACATCATATCTATTTGATATTACACCCTCTACTTTATTATCATCTGCTACTCTGTTTTAAATCACATGTATCACATTAAATGTTTGGCAAAGTAGAATAATTGATTGAAAAAAGAGACTGAATATCGAATTAGTTAGATTTGTAATAGTAAGATGCACACTTTAATTATTTTATGTCATAACTAGTTACTACCCTTTAAATCTATGTTTTGATTCAAATAAATTTAATTGATCAAAATTATTATGTGTACAAAGAACCTTTAATCACGTTAATTAATTCGTCTGTGTATATCATTGTCAGCAAATTAGTAATAAGTAATTAAATAGTTACGTTGGTGCTCATGTCGCCTTTAAACTGTCAGTAAATGGGTATAGGCACTGAATTAAAACGCCTGTGAACTGTCGATAATGCAATGTCCTACTTATGCATTTGTACTTAGATTAAAGATGATGATCGCGAATTTTATCACACAGTGCTTTATAAAAAATTGAACTATACTCCTTCTCTTAAGTCAAGATTTACTACAATTTCTTTCCACACATGGTTTAAATCTTCTACCGTAAATTGTTTTATCCATCTTAACATTTTCTGGGCCTTACAGTTTACAAAATTTAACAATAGGCCCTATATTGTGTCTACCTAATACAAGTCGAACTCAATGCTCAAAAATAAAGATTTTCTTACATTGTTCTTCATGGAATTCCCAAACGTAAGATATGAATATGTTATTTAAATAATTCGTAGGTTAGGGTTGTAAACATTTGGCCAAAATGTGGACGTTACCAACTTAATCGTTAAATTGCTGTAACAACGGCCTGAATACTAACATTCTATATTTAGAAACGACAGTATGCATTTAATATTAGGCATCCCACAGATAACCAGTTAACCAAATATAATAATTTCCTCACGAGCAAGTCAATAAATTGTATTAACTCAGTAGCGAATTCTAAATAGCACGAATGTTTATGATTGATTAAACAAAATAGCAATCTCAACATTTCGTACTGTGAACAACGTGACCTTCACGGGCAGACATTTAAGTAGAATGAAACGTCATATGCAACAAACGCAATAAGTAGAATATACATTTTCTTGCATCTCTTGTAAAAAGATTATACAAATACTAGTATAAAATATTAAGCAGTGTTAGGTATTGCATGACTTATTATGTGTCTACACGTGTACAAATGCAGTAAATCGTGCATCACCTTGACCACCAAATATAGATACAAGATTATGCAATAATTGATGCTCATATAGATCGATGCTGCCAAATATCTGGACAGACTGTTCCTATGCCCTTTAATATATATGCAATTAATAATATTTCATTAGTCAATTCACCCGACTCTACTGCTTTAATATATACAAATATTTACCAGTCACATTCTTTTTTTTTAGTAGTTAGTGCAATATTTTATATTATGCAGTCATTATTTCTTTTGCTTAATTTCAGCAAAGGTCAGATAAAGTTTATTGTTGACTTTGACCCATATTTTTCGATAAAACCAATGATATTTCTTTGCATACTTAACATCTCTAAATGTAACCATCAACAACAACAACAACAACAACAACAACAACAAACAAAACCAACAACAACAAACAAACAACAACAACAGCAACAACAACAACAGCAGCGGCAGTAACAACACATTACAACCAATAAGTAAAAGAGGGTACGATATATAACGCACCTTTAAATATCGACACATAACAGATTCTACAGTAGCCATGTTACTGCACTCGTTCGTAATGTTGTATGTCTTGCTTAGCTTTGCTCGCTCTTATGCAACGTTTTGAGCATCGTGGATTTTTGTTTCCTCTGTTTTGAGCCCAATACGTGTCAAGTTGTGTCATATTTTGGCTTTTATATATATGATACCTACGCATTGACACACTTCAACCCGACACTTGGACTTTGACATGGTATACTTCCACACCGCAGTTTCCGTTTAAATTGGGGCATCGGGAATATCACATCGGAAAAGATCAGATGACGTGATGCGTCTGACCAGACAACATTGCACAGGAATGTTGAACTAAATTGAATAATTTTCTGGTGTAATCTCAGATTGGAATACTGTGTTCTTTCTCACCAAATGCGAGCATCTTTCATCCATTTAAGATCGTGATGGGGAAATGTATGAGCACATCATCTGACGATGTTGGAGGTACGTAGGGCTACACTTTAAAAATTACAATGAAAATAACCGAAAATACGGTAAAATGGTGAAATAAATTACAGTATATTTTGGGTATTACCGTCAAATACTGTTGTACAGAATGCCGAATATGGCAAGAACCTAGGGATTCAGATATAGTGTTATGGTATGATAGTGTATCACTGCATTTTTTATTTTATGATCCGATGACCCATGAATCGCCATGTGGCCCATTCTTACAGAGACAAACTGTTAAAATAAAATACTAATACAAAAAAAAGTGAAAACCTTTTTTTGCTAGTCACTTTGTCATAAATTAGTTTAGGGTCGACCAAAACGAAGAAATTTTTTCCTCTAAAATGTCTATTTTTGAAAATCCCCTTGAAAAAATCCTGGCTACGGAAAATAGCACTAAATAGAATTGTAAACATATTCGGAGAATATGTTTTACTACCATGGGTTCTTTCTGAAAGTATAGGTATGATAAGATTAGCCTGATACCAACCACTTTGAAACAACAGTGGAACCACTTTGAAATACAAGTTTTATTCAAGTAATCTACACTCTTAGAAAGGAAGGATCAAATATGAGACAAAAAGGATCAATTTTGATCCTTTTTAGGTATCAAATATGAGCTTACCCTTTAAGGATCAAAGTGATCCAAAAATAAGGATCAAAATTCTTGATCCGAAAAAAGGATCAAATATTTCTTATAAAAAAGATCTGCCTAAAAACATCTCACTGAAGTGACCCTAGCAGGGTTTGAACCCACGCCGCATGTGCACCATGTATAATTACCAATTATAATGACCAACGCTCTAACCACTCGCCCACGGAGCAGGCAGTTATCAAGTGTGATGAAATTATCGTATTTGTATACCATTGTATACATTCCCGGCTATGTAGTGGATATGGGTGTACTCAAATATGAAACAAAAGATTACGTTGGATCCAAACGCGGTATCAAATATGAGCTCATCCTTTCCGTATCAAAGTAAACCAGAAATACGGATCAAAACTTTGATATTGTAATCAAAAAGGATCAATATAAAATGATCCTAAAAAAGGATCAAAAATGATCCTGGTGAATTTGATCCATTTGTATATTTTGATCCGAAAAAGTATCAAAACGATCCACGTTGGATCAAAAGTGATCCTTAAAGGAGCAAAATAAAATGATCCCGAAAACTACTCGTTTATTTGATACCGGCCTTCTAAGAGTGTATGCAATGTTTTGCAGCACTGCCAAATACCATGTCCCTTTCGTATAGGTATTCTTACATTAGTCAGTCATATTTCACCGACTCTCTTGCTTTTATCAAAGATAATAGACATTCTCACCAGTTACATTCTGTTATCTTCAACAGATAGTCCAAAACAGCCATAATTTGGTTTGATTATTTTTTACTATACTAAAGTAGCCTAACATGTGTTGCTGCCTGCTTTCGATTTCACTACTATTGTTAATAGTTCTTTATCTAATGGTGTGTTTCCATCTAATTTGAAACAATCCATTATAACTCCGGTTATCAAAAAATCCACCATGGATCGCAACAAACTTAAGAGCTACAGACCTGTCGAAAATATCAGTTTTTTATCAAAAATAATTGAAAAAGCTGCAGCATGCCAAGTGACAGACCATGTGGACAGCCATTGCCTCGGTGAGGTTTTCCAATCTGCTTATAAGAAGCACCATAGCACCGAGACTGCCTTACTTCGGGTAAAGAATGATATCCTGCAGTCTATGGATAAAGGTTAAGCTGTCCTCATGGTCTTACTAGACATGTCTGCAGCTTTCGACACGGTCGACCACAAGATCTTGGTTGACAGGATGGAAAGCAAATTTTGGATGATTCCAAAGTAACGTTTGTGACCAAAAAAGTGGAAAATTTCAATTTTAAATGGCTTTAGCTCCTAGCATAGACATTCTATCCATGAGTTTATTGTTGATAATAGTGCCCACTGGTGGGACCAATATATGTAAGTGTTTGAAAATAAAAGAAATCGCTAAAATCCTGAATAAAGTCCATGTAACGTTCGGATATGGATTTTTGCTCTAAATGACTTAAAAGTTAAATTTCTCTGACATGTTAGCGAATTTTGTATTGCGCTTTCTACAGATGATGGGTGACATATTTGCAAATAATTTCATGAAGTTTTAGGAAATTCTATCGTCAGAATTTCTTTTAATGTATTATTTTGTTCGGTAACGTTTGGTAACGTTTGTGACATTTTCGTGGAACTTTTTGGTAACGTTTGTGACATTTTTGAGTTAAAATTTGTGCTCATTCATGCACGGATAGAAAAACTTCACAATTTCTGTTTGGGAAATACTTCTCACATACCGAGTTACAAACGTATGACTGAAAAAACTACTCATATGGTCGAATAACAAAGCTGATTTTTTGCTTGAAATAAGAAAAGGTTTAGTTTTCACTGGAATGAGCCTTTGGTATTGTTGATTCCACAAAATCTTGGTTTAAATCATACTTTGACTCCCGCACCACAAGAGTTACAATTAAGAACCAGTTTTCCAGACAACATACTTTTCGTTACTCTCTCCCACAAGGGTCTATAATTGGGCCACAAGCTTTTACTCTGTACACCTCACCGATCGGTGACATTGTACGTGATCACTGCATTTTATTCCATTCTTATGCTGATGACATCCAATTATATGCTGAATTCGATCCAAAGGATGAGGATGATTTAAAATGTAAACTTACTGATTTGACTGCTTGTATTGCCAACATTGACAATTTCATGGTTAAGAACACTCTCCAACTTAACCAAGACAAAACTGAATTTATTGTTTTTGCATCCCCTCGCATTCTCCCAAAGTTATCAAACATTACTATTGAGCTTGGAAATACGCGGATTTATTCATCGGCCACTGTAAAAAAACTTGGTGCCATCTTGGATGGTAGTCTGAAAATGACTTACCATATCAATTCGATTTGTAAATCTGTGAATTTCCATCTCCGAAACTTGTGGCGTATTCGTCGCTTTATTACATTCGATGCTTGCCACAATGCTGTCAGAGGATTGGTCCTTTCACGTCTCGATTACGCCAACTCCCTTTTGTTTGGAGCACGGGAAGCTGATCTAAAACGTTTACATCGCCTGCAGAATAAACTGCTAGATTGGTTTTCAGTTGCGGTAGGGACCAGCCCTCTGCACCATTGTTGAACAGTTTACATTGGCTACCAGTCAAGCAACGTATTAGCTACAAGTTACTGATGTATGTTTTTAAATGTATTCATTCCACCGCTCCAAGTTAACTTGTTGAACTCATTCATCTTCTGAGAAGTCAATCAACGCATGAATACAGGGCTCGGCTTCGTTCCTCTTCAGATCTCACCCGTCTTTCTATTCTCAGATCTTTTAAGACCGCTGGCGATTCTTCATTCATTGTTTGTGCTCCTCGGTTGTGGAACGAGCTTCCTATTGATCTGAAAGAGGCAATATCCATCCCTGTGTTCAAGCGGCTGCTTAAACACACTTGTTTCCTGTGTAGATTTGCTTGTATTTTTCCATTTGTTTTTTATCCTTTTTCTGTGATTATTTCTTATTGTAAGGCGCTCTGTTCTTTGTAGGGCGCCATATAAGAACTTGGTAATAATAATAATAATAACTAGACAACTCCAGAACATCTATGCATGTGCTGGCCCCTAGGGACACAATAAGGACACAATAGGCCTTTATATGGCTACCTCTATCCAAAGGTATTTTTTAAGTCACAAGGCATCCTGTAGGCCTGATTAAGTGCCTTGTCAAACACCACCTAGTGTCAGCCTCTATCCACAGATTACATTTAGGATTTGGGGCCAAGGGCCTTGGGGCCCGGGCCTTAGATCACCATAAGGTACTACCTCTAGTCATGGGCCACATGTATACAAACTTTGGTCCTTGTACCCATTTTAGTTTTGTCGCTAGAGGTGATATTATAAATATACATTTGGGCCCCTGGGGCCCAAGCCTTGGGCCCCCGGGTCTCGGCACTGCCACTAGTAATGGGCCACCTGTGTACTTAGTTTGATCCTTGTACAATTTATAATTTGGCAGCTAGAGGTGATTTTACATATATATAAAATTTGGGCCCCTAGGGGCCGTAGGTTTTAGGCCCTGGGCCTAAGACTACCAAATGGCACTGCCTCTAGTCATGGACCACATGTGTACCAAGTTTGGTCCATGTACCTGTTATAGTTTGGTCGCTAGAGA
>JXSR01S004249.1:0-15990 GCA_000969725.1 Ophiothrix spiculata
AACCATAATGATATGCCATTCACTACCATTGATAGAGATAACGACAATCTTTCGGAGGGGAATTGCGCACAGAAGTACACAGGAGGATGGTGGTTTAATGCCTGCTTAGGTGTGAATCTTAACGGAATTTATGGGACTGACCTCTTGAAATGGCACGGCACATGGAATGAACAAATCATAGTTAAAACTGAGATGAAAATGAGACGTCATCTCTAGGCGAGGGACTATTCATAAACATGTATAACGCAGAAGCTGTGTTTTAATGAAAAAAAGGATGAAAATCTTTAAAGTTCTGTCCATAAAAATTCTCAATTTATTGTACTTGATTCATATTTTACGCTGTGACTGTCGCAATGTCGTTATTTTTATGTACGTAATCTCCATCTGACAGGGATAAGAAAAAGACTTCTTTAAGGGCCCTGTCAACCATTTTTTTCAGAAATGGTTTTTGCACCGTAAAGGTATATTCAGAGTCTTGACGATATGCATCGATCGATGCCCATCGACGCGCAGTCTTTAATACGCGTTATTACTTAAGCGTTGTGCGTGTAAAGACTGCGCGTCGATGGGCATCGATCGATGCATATCGTCAAGACTCTGAATATACCATAACTCAGCAACGGATAAAGTTAAATTCAAATAAAAGTATACATTTCTAGAAGCGGATTTGCATATTGAACATGATGGTCAGGTTATATTTTGACCAAAATGTCTAATTTTGGACCTAGGGTCCAATCTAGAAAGCAATATCTGTGAACGCATATCTCATTTTTTTTAAATTTTTATCTTATTTTTTGAAATATTGATATAAAATTGGATGGATTGAGCATGATACAAAAAGATATTGGTCGAGCTATGAGTTTTACGAAATATCGTGCGGGACGCGCAGCGTCGAGCTCGATATTTCTAAAACTCATAGCGAGACCAATATCTTTGAGTATCATGCGAAAAAAATCCATCCAATTTTATCATTATTATGTTCAAAATCTGATATTTTGTATTCTGTCCGATATCCCTGACCGATATTTTTGGAAATCGGACAGCTAAGAACATAATAATGCCAAAAATAGGTCAAAAAAGTCATAATTTGCCAACAATGGTGTCAGGAGTGGGATTTTGTGACATATTTGGACCAATTTTTGACAATATCTCAAAAACTAGGTAAAAAAATAAAACAATGTATTCCTAGATATTGCTTTCTAAGATCTAAACAGTAAAAAAGTTTAAAATATTACCTAAGGCAAAGTTTAGTTAGCTTTCCCGTAAAAGTTTGGGCCAAAACATGATTTGTGGACCTTGTTTGGACCTTAGGGCCAAAAGTTCACATTTTGGTCAAAAAATGACCTAACCATCATGTTCAGTATGCAAATCTTCTTCTTGAAATGTATACTTTTATTTTAATTTAATTATCCGTTGCTGAGTTACAGTGCTAAAACTATTTCCGAAAACGAAGGGTTGACAGGGTCCTGTTAAAAGCTGACTTACCACAGCAGACGACACGCCAAACGACTTGGTTTACCTCAGAGGGGGTACAGTGTCCATTAAAGTTCGGAGGTCAGGGGGTTGGTGTAACACCGTGATTTTAATACTGTATTTTTTAGCCATTTATATAGCAGACATTTCTTTCAAACTTGGTATTTAGGTAAAACTAGTAATTTTCTATAATTTGTAACAATAAACTGCATGAAAATATGATATTCCTACGATTTTTTTAGAAAATTTTGATTTTTGCCTATGCAAATGCCGATTTCACATTCACATTCTGGTAATTATTACATCATAGTGACGTCATACATTAACGGATGACCTTGAATTTGGTATCAATGGAAAAAGGAGACTGATCCCTATCCATTGGAACCACATACATGGATCTGGTGGTCTCGCTATAAAAAATTGAGGGGGTTGCGACAACAACCCCCTTATGCAGCGGCGGATTTATGGAAAAGGGCCCTGTCAGCAGCTTAAGATGGAGGCCCTTTTTAAAACAAAAAATGGTCGGGGAAAAAAATCAGATTATTTTATGCGCGCGAGAAAAAAAATCTTCTAATTTTAGCTAAAAATTGCTTACAAATCTTTAAATTAGCGCAGAAATTGTCAATTTTGACTAAAAGTTGATATACTCTCTTGAATTTCGCGCGAAGCGCGCAAATTTTGTTTGCCATTTACTTTAAACTGAAACTGAAACTAAATTGAACAAGGGGAAATTTGAGTGAAATTTGTGTCGGTGATTGAAAGCGGGGGATAATTCGAAGTGCAATAAAGATTAGTGACTGGGAAAAATGCCCTAATGCCCCCTTCCTCCGGCGCTGCTCCTGGTTCCTAACTGGTAAAATTGACCCCCAAGAATATTTTCTTGGGTCCATCGCAATTTCTTAAAGGAAAAAGTTGTATGCATGGGGCCCAGGGCCTATGGAGCCTTAAACCAATACTTAACGGGGTCAGCAGCTGGTAACTTCGCTAAATCTTAGGGCCCCTCCTTGGATCTCAGACTTCGAGGCCCCTTTTATCTGTGAAATACATTATTCATTATAGCCAACCGAAATTCACGTAGACCCCATCTACGTCAGCAAAATTTAAATTACTCAGCATGCTTATAAACAATTGTTTGTATGGGGCCTTGTGGGGCCCAGTGTCCTTCACAGGCCCTTGATGGTGTGAAAGAACGCGGGTTTCTCTAAAAAATTGTGAAAACAAACTCTGTGACCGATATGTTTTTATTTCTCCCTCTTTCCTTTTCCTTTTCTTTTCTTTCTTTTCCCCCTATTTTTTTTTTTTTTGGGGGGGGGGGGCCTGAGGGTAATTTTTTAGGGGTCAAGTCAGTTATCAGCTACTGCCCCTCCGTATTATATGTTTGTGAAAATCGTTCCGTATAACAAAGGTTAACCGAAGAGAATAAGACAACAACTCGCCAAAAACAATTATTACTAACGCTCAACCAAAAAGGGTTAATCCTAAGGGTTGATCGCATCAGTTTGATAAAAAGAAGGTTTCAACCCATAACTGTGTAAGTGTTCAGTTAAATCATAAAAATGTACTTTTCAAAAGCTGAATATTTTTCATGATGATAATCTGATCGCATATTTTTCGCACACAATAGACTTGTTCAAATGTTTCGTATATGTATGGTTAACAAATTAGTTTTCCATTTTTATTTTGTAAAATTAGCATATGTATAAATTGTAATTCCTTTTCATTACGTCCACCAGTCTATGTAAGCTTATTGTGAGGTCTATTCATATTTACAAAACATTTGGACGCAGCGATTTGACAATTTTGTAAGTAACCCATTACAAACGATTTATGATTTGTAGTGCCACCTACCGGTGATAATGATATCAAGCGGACTACCATTTTAGGGAGACTTAGATTCCTTTCACACCGGTCCGCATTGGTGAAAGGCGAGGTAAGAAACGCTGAGCTAACCTCTCGAAAAAAAAAACCTTAGAAAATTGAAATTTAAATTGGACCTCCCAAAGTAAAGTTGTTGTGTACAATAGTATAGGGTAGGGTCTCCTCTCCTCTTTAATTGATACCAAACTTATGAAAACCGACCAAGGCGTTTCTTTATCATGACGTCAAAAGTACTTCCGAGTAAGAAAATCATGATGTTAGACAAAAGTGACCACCAAATCAACATTTTGGTGTAAAAGATCTCAATATCGGAATTTTACTGGTATTTCCTTATAAAGAAAGGAACTTGTGCTTCTAAGATGTTCTGTATAAGTTTAATGTCCATACCATGCAGATTTAAAAAAATATTTTGAGGTTTCACCCCTTCTCGTATCTTCTGACTTTGACGAATAATCTGACCCTTCTTAAGGTTGTACTTACATTGTTTCGCTTAAATGACCGCAAAGAATGAACTTACAACTACCCAAAGGCCGTAGGTCATATTAGTTTGAGAATCATCCGTTAAGGGGAGGGTGGTAACCACCCATTGGTACTTAGGTTGATGCAAAACTAATAACAAAATGGTTGAAATCAATTTCAATAATCATGGAGTCACACCATTCTCCTCACTACGCCTCCTATATTGTCTGGTAGTTACAAACGGGGTTACAAAACTACAGCGTGAGTAAAAGTGAAGTTGACCGAGATTCAAAACCGTATAACAAAAGAACTTTTGATATTTAAAACAATTATTAAGCACCTTGGAAATGTGCAAACTCTTCTGCTTATTTAAAAAAAAAGAATGAAGGAAATCAGTAATTCCTATTAAAAACGTTGTGCTCGTTTTAGTAAAAAAAATCACTTTTCAAGCTGTCCACGGAATAAATAAGCAAACCAATAAAAAATGCAAAGTAAACACTTGATTAAGCAGACTAATTACCCGTTTATGAATACCCTACCCTTCCTTTGACTGATATTTAAACATTGAATCAAGGAGATTGGTCATTCATAGAAAAAGCTGTCCATGATATGCTGATCTAAAGCTGAAAGGAAAACTTAAAAAGAACCATTTAACAACTATAGGAGTTTGATGCAGGAATTTGAAATACAAATATCATTCAATTGTATGCATGAAACCAGTTTAGAACCTGCCTGACACTGAATTTTTAACCCGCTTGTTGATACTGGAAGTTGTACAAACTCATGACTGCATAAATCTTGGCCGAAGGAAGGCAGGGCAGATAGTAACAGGTGACTGCACAGCTAAAGTACTTACTTTACATTTTCTGTTCGCTCATAAATTCCGTGGACAGCTTGTAAAATGAGTTTGTGTACGATAAAAACAGGCACAACTTCTCTTAGGAATTACCGATTTCCTTCATTTTTTTTAAAATAAGCAAAAGAGTCAGCACATTTCTAAGGTGCTTAACAGTTGTTTTAAATATCAGTAATTCTTTTGTTATACAGTTTTGAATCTCGGTCAACTTCATTTTGATTCACGCTGTATACGCTGAAGGTGGTAGCTTTATGATTTTTAAGCAGAAAAAAATCCTTACGCCTTAATGCGTGTTAAAAATAAAAGTAAACTTTGTTAAAAAAATTTTGAAAACAATTTTCTTTTTTTTGAGCAATTAAATCCTCATATATTCACAAACTATAATCATGGTAACACTCAAGACACAATTACAATGCACTGGTACATAGTACTGTGTTTTAGAACATTGCCGTGTCGACTTACGTCTACCAAATTCCAG
The DNA here is from genome assembly GCA_000969725.1 of Ophiothrix spiculata. Classification (NCBI taxonomy): domain Eukaryota; kingdom Metazoa; phylum Echinodermata; class Ophiuroidea; order Amphilepidida; family Ophiotrichidae; genus Ophiothrix; species Ophiothrix spiculata. The sequence goes on from JXSR01S004249.1 coordinate 5,145, forward strand.
TGAAAACTGCCATTCGATATTGCTGATGTAACTGAGCTCTCTGTTTACGCACCTGTTCATAACTTTCTACAAGTAACATGCAGGAGATCAAAGTCTCAAAAGGTTTGAATCCATGAAAGTACAATTGGAGGCACTATTGCTGCTATCACAAAACAGGGGGGGGGGGTGAAGGTGTAGGGAGTAATACTATGAACAACTACATGTATCTGCTTTCCATTTTATAAGTTTTTTTTTTTTAAACATGCAATCGTCATTATAATAAAGTACATAAATTATTGTTTGATCATGTTGATATGATGATTAATTAATATTAACAAATAAGGGTGGTGAGTCCTTTCCATTTTGCATGAAGTTAACGACCGAGGATAAAACTCATTGCTTATAGATGAATCCGACTAGCCATGTCATGTTCTGAAAAGAAAAAGTCAGCCATGAGGTCAAATCTGGTTACGTGTAGCGTGTTTTACAAAATGTTATGTGAAATGGCTTATACAAACTGCTAGATGAGATATCAGACATCATATATATGAAATTTGAAAAATATATCTTACCTGTAAGACTTTTAAAACAGTAAATAAATCGAGGGAAAATTCAGTACAATTAGAGATACGAAAGGGAGATGATGTTGGTCATCACATTATCCCGATATACACAGTGAACATCGTAAACGACAAGTCACACCTTTCGAAGGTCTGGGGCTATTTAGGCAAATATGACGTCACTTACCGCATGCCAAGCAGATTCACTGGTGGTTGCATCCATTGTATTTTGCATATTGTTTATACACATTAAATTGCAGCTTTTATCATGTTTATCTAAGAAATTCCTTTGTAAAAGTAATTTATTGAAGGAAAGTCAAATCTAATACGATGGGGAAAATAATACATTGCCAAAAAAAGAAAAAAAAACGAGGATAGGACTCGAACCTGAAACCCGGGAACAAAAGTCACGCAGCCTAGCCGTTACACCACGGAGCGCTGTGTCGAATTATTGATGTTTTTGACAATATATATCTAACAATAGGTAAGTGCTGCTTAATCGTTCGCTTCCGGGTTACATGGTGTTTGGCGTAGAAATTTGATGTCTTATTTTGACCTCATGAGACCAAGTGTCAAATTCTATTACATGTAGAGTGTTTTACTGAAAATATTTAGCAAACCTGATAAAGAATTGTTGTCGCTTTCTATTGACCAAATGGCTAAAATATATTAAGTCCAGAATTGCAGATTTTAATCAAAACGCAAAGACCAAATTTGACCTCACTCAAAGAAAATAATCACTGTAGAAATTACATTAATGTTCACATATATTTCGCAAAATTATAATTATTTTGGATTTCAGGATGTTTTTACAACATTTTTACATCTATGTGCAACATTGTTTTGAATTATGATCTACTTGGGTGAGTTTCTGTGCCTTTTTAAATGTGTGTCTCAAATTCATGAATATTAATGAGCATCGGCGAAACGACGGTCTGTGCTGATTTTCTATGCATAAATAAAAATAAAATAAACCATTTTTCTCGCACCTGGATGTTGGCTGAATGGCCGATCAATAAGGTGCAAAATGCATGAAATTGGATTCGTCTATAACAGTTCCAACTCACGTTCCTTAAAAGTGGACCGCAAACATACTTGTTTAAAATAAACGCACCGAATACAGTTTGAAATAAGAGGGGACCCCGCTAAAATCCCACAAGGATTTATATTGGGCATCATCAAGAAGAAAACTTTTCTAAAGTTAAAGCAAAATGCCTTTTGTTTTACTAATTTGGTAGACAGATCAGCGTTGGTACTGCTATCTAACGGGTTTTAATTTATTATCGCCTTCAAACTGTATTATGTAGATATTCTATCAAACTGTACTCTGCAGTGACCATTGGCGGCCTGGTGACTTTGGAAATTGTCATAATGAATGCGAAAAAAATGTCTGGGACGTTTTCTATCTTTGATTATGATATTGGGCTGGTTTGCAGTGTCCACCATGTGTAGTAAACGCTCTGCCGATTCTGTTGATGTTCAAGTAATGGAGAATCGTCCTAAATGCGAATCGTATCTTGAAAATGTGGTTGCCCTGCAATGACAAACAAAGGAGCTTCAAGCAGAAAACTCAATCAACTTGTGGACCATGTCATCGAATCTGTTGATGTATTAAACACGACATATACAAGCCAAGAAAAAGTTGCAGCCATACTGGAGAACAACGAACAACATCTTTTAAATATTGCAGAATCTGTGAATATGGGGTTACAAAATCTGGATCAAAAATTGGACATAGTAGAAATGAAGTTAATACAAATGGTGGATATTTTTAACGATATTTCTAAGACTATTAAAGATGATAACTCTTTTAGAAATGATGATAAAGACCAAACTGGAAAAGTACCCAAATTTGTTGATGATGAAAGTGAACCAATAACCGATGCGACGATTACAGTGCCAGTGGTTCTTATCGTATACAACCCACCAACGTATCGGACCCATTCTATGTTTACTGTGATATGACATCAAACGGTGGTGGATGGACTGTGTTTCAAAAGAGGTTCGACGGATCGGAAAATTTCACCCGGAATTGGGAAGATTATGAAAATGGATTTGGGAGTGTAGAGGGTGAATATTGGCTTGGGTTGCAAAAGATGTACGGCATTGTTTCATCTTACCGACAGTGGCAATTACGAATCGATATGACATTTGAGAACCATGAAACCAAGTGGGCAGAATATTACGATTTTAGTATCGGTAACCCAGAATCAAATTATCGTTTGATAGTGTGGGCGTATTCATACTCCGGCAACGCAACAGATCGATTGACAAACAAAATGTATGTCGGGAGTAGTAATTTTTATAGTCATAATGATATGCCTTTCACTACCATTGATAGAGATAACGACAATCTTTCGGAAGGGAATTGCGCACAAAAGTACACAGGAGGATGGTGGTTCAACGCCTGCTTGGGTGTGAAACTGAACGGAATTTATGGGACACACCGTTTGAAATGGCATGGAAGGTGGCTAATAGTTAAATCTGAGATGAAGATGAAATGTTATCTGTAGGTGTATTCAAAGTCTACATTACAGACCTATGCGTCATATATGACGCATAGGTCTGTAAGAAAGAAAGAACAATTTCATATATTCTTACCATTAAATTGTTTCATTTATTACATTAGATGAGCTTTTTGTGTAGTAGTTGTAATGTCGCCATGACGTCATAATTGTCAAGTACTTAATCTCTATTTCCAAGCGGTTAGAAAAATACTGCACACCACAACAGAAGGTAGAACAAATCAACTGAAGAGAAGAAATAGAAAGGCGTATACGTTCTCGGTCAAACTGAATGAATAAAGATACTGAATAACTAATTGTGAATACATACTTCCTAAAGGCGCTGTCACACATCACCGTATTGAGCTTAAACGTATGAATAACGTACAAAGTTTAGGCTATACGGTGGCGAGAAGCATTATACGGTGAAGAAATCCATACAATAAACGTATTGATTAACGAACATGAAACGAATAGACCGTACGATGACCGTACGACTTGCGGATAAGAAGCGGGAAAGTTGTCTCGTCGCACTGAACAACGCCGAATGAGAACCGGACGTGTTCCGTACTAAACGAATAAATCAAGTATGAGGAACGTACAAAACGAATAAGAAACGTACGAGTAGTCACAGAGACAATAGCCACGGTAAATCCCCACTTAAAAATCAACCTCTTCAAACTTTGCGGTTCGCAAGTTTCATTATAATAATTCTTCAGTGCACAAAACTACTCTATAACAAAACCCCGGGGCGGGGGTAACTGATATTTGTGTCTGGGTAAAAAACCAAGATCCGCTGGTTCCGATGGTGGCCCTATGTGAGACCAAATATGCACAAATGAGTGAAATCATACCCTATCTGAGACCATTAATCTACTATATCTGTTCGAATGGATACCCTATCCGAGCCCATACCTGTTCGAATAAATACCCCATCTGAGACTATATACGCAAATGTGACGACGAAGTAATTATTACAAGAACTGTAAAAATGTAATTGTACACCATTTGGACACTTTTAAAAACTGTTTTTAGGTATTTGAAACACTTTTATTGGCAATTTAGGGAACAATTGTCATTAATTCAACAATTCTCTCTAAGTTTGATACTCTATCAGGGATTTAAAATACCAATTTGATACCCATTAACCTTCGGAACCGGAAGACCTCGGGTGGTTACCCGAGCACAAATATCAGTTACCCCTCCCCCTCGGCCCTGGCTTTCTGAATAATTATGATCAACTGAGAAATTCGTTATCCATCCGGTGGGAATTCGGTTTGTGAACGTTTCATACGGTATCTATTCGTTAGACCTACGGTTTGAGCTCGATATGTATACGGTCAATGCGTTTCATATTCGGTATGCATACGGTTTATGCGTCTCATGTTCGGTAATGATACGTTGAATCCCTGGTACATTGCACATGACGGATGCACACCGTACATTAACGATTGCATAACGTATGAGTAGCGGACGATTAGCGTGCAAACCGTACAAACTCCGTCCATCAACCGTACACACACCGTCCTGAAAATGTTGACCTTGCTCAAAACATGACAACGTACTCAACGTACGCAAAACGCATTCCCGCCGGATGGATAACGGATTGAACGTGTTTCTACCGAATGCATAACGAACATCACCGTACAGTCAAAACAGTGTACGTTATTCGTACGTTTTCGTCAATACGGTGATGTGTGACAGCGCCTTAAGGGCTCTGTCACACATCACGAAACGTGCGAATAACGAACTAATAACGTACACTAGTTTGGTCATTGAAATACATGTAATCGATTACCAAACCATTGTACGTTATTAGTACGTTATTTGCACGGTACGGTGATGTGTGACATGGCCTTAGAAGGCTTTGTGTCACGAATTGAGGTATAGTGAACGGGTGGAGGCGTTACAGTTTCCGGTAAAAAGCAGTAGTATTTTTACCATAAGGTATGGTCAATACGTCGATCCTGGGTTTCCCAACCGGACATCAATCTTTACCGAAATTTAATCCCACAATGCACTGATAAAGCATAACGATGCACCCAAATAGGCGTGAAATGATGTGCACTACCACCCATCCCAAACAACAATTCAAATTGCCCGCTTTTAAGTATGAATTGGAGGAGGTAATGTCACGGCTTATTAGTTTTATAGGCAAAACTGTGTTTGGGCTAAAATTTCGGTAAAGATTGACTTCCGGATGGAAACCCAGGATCGACGTATTGATTTGGTTTATGGACCATAACCATGACAATATATCAGGCTATAAGTCACCATTGTTTCATCTTCAATTATTCTTTATTTTTTGAAATAATCGCATTTGAATGGCACTGGGTACGGGTGCAAGGATGTACCGAGCGGATGCACCGGAGAAGGTATGTGTATTACAATGCATTGAAGATCATTGAATTGACTATACAGTGCATAATAAGATTTGGCTATTACATGTCCTTGTACCAAATGAAGTGTAACACAACGCCAAAAGTAAGATGTTTTTCATCAAAATTACTTTAGTATTTCTTTCAAAAAAAATTCTTGAAAAACAAAAACAAAAACCACCCGAATATATAGGCAGGCTTATGGTAATTTCTATATAGTAATAGTACGTAGGTCTGGTTTGACCTCTACCATAATTTGCTTACATACTACAATCAATAATGTTATCGTCGTTGATTTCGATATCGACGCAATGTGGCTAGTTCTGTATACAATGGTAACATTTTATAATTGGTTTCTACTTGCATTTTTTTATTGCTGATTTGTTTTGGTATATGTCCAATCATGCAATGCAGTCCTAGTTTTCGGATGATCGGATTTCGTGATTGTTATACTCAGAGTCTTTGATCTAGTAAAATATCTCTCCCAGAACCACGAATAAAGCCCAATGCTAAAAAAATCATTTTAACTGTTTAGTCTCGTGGTGCCCGGCTATACAAACAGCTTTCGATAAAACCTCATATTTACAGTGCATTACTCTTCAGTATTAACGATAGGCAGAGAAAACATTTGCAAAGTGTGTTATGGGATATGGCTGAGGCTAAAGTAAGATAGACCACTTTCGTATGTGCCATAATGCATCTTGAAAGTACTGCAAAGTGCGCGAGCGACCATATTATAAGTTCTGCGCATTGCGCACGTCGACTGCGCACTTTGCGGTACTTTCAAGATGCATTTTGGGCCATAAGAAATTAGTCTATTGATTTTATGTCCAGGTAAGCCTAACCTATATAAAGTTTTACCATTGGCATTTGATCCCCGGCCGGGCGTGTGGTACACGGCAAGGGAAGGGATCTTACTGAGAAAAGAGAGAATTGAATTACGGTTTTTGTACTTTCTAAAATCAGAGAACCAACACTGTGCAGCTTTGACAAGAATTTCGTCAAGTGTGAACAATGAAACCTGGTCGCAGGATATGTTAAACATATATAAAAGACCCAATACGGCGATTCCAAAGTAACATTTATGACCGACAAATCGAAAAATTTCATTTTTAAATGGCTACACAACCTATATCCACGAGTTTGTTGTTGATAACGGTCCTCACTGGTGGGGTCAAGACATGTAGATGTTTTAAAGTTAAATTAATTGCCAAAATCCTAAGTAAAGTTCATGTAACGTTCGGTAACGTTTGTGACATCGCACGGAAATGTTTGTTTGCTCCAAATAACTTCACAGTAAAAATTCTCTGACGTGTTAGCGATCTTTTTATTGCGCTTCGCACAGATGATGGGTAACATATTTACAAATATTTCATAAAAATATTAGGAAAGTCTATCGTTAGAATTTCTTTTAATGGATTGTTTTGTGTGATAACGTTTTGTGACATTTTGATGTAACTTTTTGGTAACGTTTGTGACATAAAACATGTACTCATTCATGCACGGATAGAAAAAGTTTACAATTTCTGATTGGAAAATACTTCTCACGTACCAAGTAAAGATTATATGACTGAAAAACGTGCTTGAGTGGACGAATAAATCTGATTTTTTTTCTTGAACTCAAAAAAAGTTTCATTTTCTATTGAAAGAGCCAATAGGAATGTTTGAGGCACCGGCAGTAAGGTATAAATCATTCGTGGACACCATGTATTTGTATTTAACTATATATGTGGCTGCCCAGCCTGTATGAGCCGTAAATACCAGAAAACGTCATTTTTGCGCCACAGGTATAATACATGTCAAGGTCGTAATTTGCCGAAATTGATTTTGTGACAGATTCACAATCCTTGTGCTTACTTACAAAGTACCAGCAAAGTTTCATTTAAAAAAAAATTCAGTCTTTAAAGTGACATCGTTTACTAATATCTTGTCTTACACTTTTATAAAATCAAGAAGAAGATATATTCAAACTTGATACTAATTTATTTGAAGATACAGAATGTATTGAGTTATTCACACACTTTTTTGATTCAAATGATTTTAACAGTGTATATTGACATCCAGGTCATACCGAAACGGTGCTCTAAATAAATATCTGACATTAAAAAATTCGCAAAACTTGGAAGAGTGAGAATTGGAGTAGAAACTGATTACATAGATATAACGAAGGCTTATGTCATGCTAATATTGAGTAACTAGATACCATTACATAATAAAACTGTCGAATGCATCACCATAACAAATCGTATCGCAATATTATTTGATACCTAATAAAAGAAACGGTGTATATTGAACCCGGGTTATGCCAAAACGGTGCTCTAAATAAATATCTGACAGATCTGACATTAAAAACAAAATCGCAAAACTTGGAAGAGAAAGAGGGCATTGGTGAAGAAAATGATTACATAGATATAACGAATACTCGAATGAAAGTTCATGCGTGCTGGTAGATAAACATACTGAGAGGTTTAAACAGGCTTTACAGCACAAGAAAGGATACCTTTTTAGTATTTCGACATGTAGCACATGTCCTCATCAGAAGAAATCTAAAGGATCCTATTCCGTCAGACAAGAAGTCTTGCATGGTTTATGAAATCAATTGTAGGGACTGTTCTGATATGTACATAGGAACAGTTTAGCTTTAGCACCTAGCCTAAATTTTCGGCTGTAGTAGAACACTTTTCCACCACCGGCCATATACTATTGATTGAGACAATACCGTAAACCGGGGTGACTTTGAACGCTTTTTTCGGATTTTGCCATTTTTTAATTCTTCACATAGATAAGTTTCTGATATTTTGCTTTCAAAATACCTCCTGGGGCATGGCCTTTCTCATGTTACATTTTTGTAGAACTAGCTGTTATGTTACATACATATTTTTTTAATATTTAAGCGATTTTCAAAGTCACCCCGGCATTGACTTTGAACAGCGTACATTTTTCCTGGAACAAAGTGAGATAAATACATTCCTAGAACTTTTCCCACAGATATATAATTGTTTTGATCATAAAAATACAAAAATGGGTGATGATGCAAACACAGTACCCCAGACTTGAAACTCTGTAGGTAACAATCAAGGGTACTGGTTACCCAGCTAAATGCATGTGTTGATATGGAAGATATAGGCGTTCAAAGTCACCCAGGATCGTTTTTTCTCAATATGTAAAATAGGAAAGAAATTTGCAAAATTATTTTCAGTTATTATTGTAAACTATCATATTCCAGATCCAACCATATTAATTTTAATTTGATTGGATCAGTGTTACCATGGTTACCATTAAGATTTTTCCCACCTATGAAAATCGCTATTATTTTGGCAACACATTTCTAATGCTATAACAAACAACTGGCAACACCTACGGAAGTGTTTCTAAGATGCCCCTTTTTAATCATTAATTTAAAAAAAATTATATCATCAAGGATAAGTGAGATAATGGCTGATTAATTTGACCAACTCAAAGTGTTCAAAGTCATCCCGCCGTTCAAAGTCACCCCGGTTTACGGTACTAAAGTTTTGGACAGAGAAGTTTGAAGATATTATCCACGTCAGGTTCGTAAGACCATAAATTTACATCAAAAAGAAGATACCTACACTGAAACGTGACCAATAATTAGAACTGCAGTCCCTCTTTAATGGACTATTTTGATTGACGTCATCATAGGTCAGAAAAGGTCATCTATCACAACATCACAGGATTTCTTCTGATGAGGAAAAGTGCTACATGTCGAAATATCAAAAAGTTATGTTTTCTTGTGCTGTAAGCCTGTTTAAACCTTACAGTATATGGCTCATTCTCCGATAAACCGTGCAACTTTGGTTAGAGAAATGTTGAAATTTCGACTACTAACAACTCATGAAAAACATACAAAATCATAAACTCTTATGGCTTCTGAAGAAGAAAAAGTGCATGGGATATGTTTTAAAAATACTTGATTTTTAACCATTGTATTCCCTATACCTAATGTTCGTATCTGTTGGTTCGTATCTGTTGGAATCTTTTTTTAAATATTCATTATTGAGAAAATTAGTTTTCTTACAAACTTGATCTTTACACTAAATTAGAAGCTCTACACATACTACACTGTGGTGTATTATTTCGCTCATAGTGTACCGCGTTTTGCGAAAAGGCGACAAAATGTGTGGTTCGTATCTGTTGCGACGTGACAGTCACATAGGGGTTTTTTGATATTAATATCCTTGTAAATCATTACTGTAAATATATAATTCTATATAACTTATATGTTATTCAAGACTGAAGTTTACTTGATAAATCTAATGCGGAATCATCCATCAATATATTGATTTTCACACTTTGTTATACTTTCGTATCTGTTTGCAATATTGGCGACATGATTTAAAACGCTATTATGTCATATTAAATACTTAATATAATTAAACTTTATATGTCATTACTAATACCTATTACGGGCTATTAAAAAATATGCATTGCGTTTGAAATGCCCGAATATTTTAGGAACGGGGCCACATAAAACGTAAAAAGTATGGCTGGCGACATGGGGAAAAGTAACGATTTTGCATTTTCAGATTAATCGTTATCTACTTTCCTGGCATGCTAAAATGTTTAGCTTCACACATGTTACTAATGTGACTTTAATGTATTAACAAGATCACTCAAATTATTTGTAATAGGCTTAACAACGCTAAACTAGTAACACGAACATGAGCGACACCAAAACGGCAAAGTTGCACGCTTTATCTGAGAATGAGCCATATAGAAATAACGAAGACTTATGAAATATAATGTCAAGCGAATATTGAGTAACTAGATACCATTACATAACAAATTACATAACAAAACTCTCGAATGCATCAATCTTATTGCAATTTGATAGCTAATAAAAGAAACGGAGTCATTGGAGACGAGTGTGGATATGATAAAAATATGATACAATAGAAGACCTCTAATATATTTTCTGAAGCTTTTCATATAAAATGTATCACTTTTCATGTTGTTTCAACAGAAGAGATATAAGAATAACCATGATAACCCCTATTGTATCTTATGATCTACTTTAAGGCTCCTGTTCTACCTTCTGCTGTGACTAATTGATACCTTTATTCTCCTTTGTTCCTCGGGCTATAAGGCCTCTATTGCCAGTACCAAAAAAGCGGCATTATTTCTGAATTGTTATTTGTTTTTGTTTTACATATATGAGCCCGTACGTTCAATTCAAACGAACCGTAAATGCAGCAAACTCCATTTTGCCTATACATTTACTACCTAACTTTGCTACCTTTGACGGGCTATAACTTGATTTCTGGAAATCATGTGAAGTTCATTGAGGTGTCATTTTAATCCATACAGTATGGCCCGCAGTATGGTCTTTGTAAATATTTAAAAAAGAAGCTGGTTTGGGATGGACGGTCACATACATGTATGCTTTGCTTGTTGAGGTTTCCTT
>JXSR01S004250.1:29560-50655 GCA_000969725.1 Ophiothrix spiculata
TTGGGTGAAATTAACTAGAAATACATATTTTGTACAAATTAGTTTGAAAATGTCAGTTTAGAAATACATATTTTGTAGAAATTACTTTGAAAATGACAGTTTTGATGTTGGGTGAAATAAACAAGAAATACATATTTTGATGTTGGGTGATATTGACTAGAAATACATATTTTGTACAAATTAGTTTGATAGTATGAAAAGGTATTTCAAATGTGGATTATTAATCATGTCAGATCTATTTCTTGCTCAAAATATCTCAAGCACAAATACATTATTGTTTTCCACAACCTCTGGCTAAAACACTGAATTGTCAATGTTTAAACTTGTGACCATTTGAAATATTTATTTAGCTTTTCTGCTAAACTTTGTTGAAATCTGAAATCCATTATCAATCATCGTAATTATCTATACTCTAAACAATAGTTTGTGGTTTTAAATTTCAAAACAGTGGCAACACAGGGTTTAAAAAGTATTGTGAATTAAAACGTATACAGTAGATCACAGTTATCAAACAACCAATGAATGCTTTGGAATCACAGGTCACGGCTAGATTATGTTCACCTTGTTTTCAAAATGTTAATTATCATCGATTAGCATGATTTGTGTGACTGTCTACTCAATACAATATACCACACATTAGAGGTATAGGGACATCCCACTTTTGTACAAATAACTGTTGGCAAGGGGCAGCCTTCAGGAAGACTCTTTTAAGAGCCATGAATATCTCATAAGAACAACACATTAGAGGGTATCGGCAACCTACTTTTGTGTGAATCTGTTGGCAAGGGGCAGCCTTCAGAAAGGCTCTTTTCAGAGCCACCAAGAGCCACCACAATCTCAAAGAGGTGATCTGCTTTTAACACTGTTGGCAAGGTGCAGTCTTCAGTGAATGACTCATGCCAGTCATCAGTGGGAAGTGACGGCCTACAATGCTTTACAATAATATTTGTCCTGAAGAAGTCAGAGCTACTCCTGACGAAAGCTTGACAGTTCAAAACTTTTCCGACGGCGAACCCGTTAAAATCTACAATTGATATGAATTCCCGTCGTAAAAGGTTTTCTCAAAAAAAAATCAATACAATGTCTTAAACACATTTTCTAAAAAACGCTTGCAGGTTTTGCAACAAGAGGACAAGCAGTGCTTGTTTGTGTCATTCATGCAACGTAGCAACGCGCATATGTTATGTGTGAAAGCATAAATCAATAGTGTTGAAGTATGACCCGCTATATCGAAAGGTACCTTAAGGTACTGGCCATTTAAGCTGAGCTTAGTCAAAAATCACGACTTTCTAATATCATCAGAAACGTTATCTTTGAAGTGTATTCTATCATATTAATCAGGTTCCAACATCCAAAACATAAGAAAAAAATGTATTAAACACCAAGATAATAATCCTCTCACCCTTCGAATTTTCTCTGTACAAAAACTTTAAACTCTTTTTTCTCGGAACTAGAGTTTTCCGAATCAGTCCAATGTCTTTTTGAAGCTTAAAACATAATCTTTCAGATGAGACCTAAAAATAAATTTTGATTTTGGGACCCTTTACCCGTAGGCTTGTCCCCATGAGCTCATTGTTTGTAACACGAGCTCACAAGTAATATGTTGGAACTATAGGCGTTACGTAATTATGCGTTATAAATAAGTTTTGAACGGGAAAATCAGACAAAATTGCATTATGGCAAAAGTGGGCACCGGAATCAAAATATTGTTATAAAAGTTCTAAATATGGAATTTTCATCGTTTTTTTTTTGCTAATATAAAAGGGAATGAAAATGTTAACATGTCTTGTAGGTTTGAGTCTTATATCGTGCATACATTTTTCACCAACCCCCTAAACCCCAACTTTGACGGCCAACCCTAACCCAACCTTAGGTGGTACCCCTAGTTTTCCATCAAAATGACTGCAAAGGACCGTAAAGAGATTACCCAAATGCATGGGGTCGGTTGATTTTGCGTTTTTATGTAATGGTGCGTTTGCACTGTGACGACTTGTTACGTCGTAGGTTAACGTATTTACAACTAAAAAGTTGTGACTGAAAGCGACTAATAGTAACGATAGCGTGCGTAGCTAGCAGCGTGTATGAGCGTTAACTGACTTTAACTAACGATGACGGTAAGTTGATTATAGATAAAGTATCAAGTTAAGGTCGACATATTACATTAAGTATGTGTAAGTATGATAAATTTCACAAATGATTACCCACGAAATTACGAAATCTGTCAAGGAAGCATGGAATATTTAACATTTTCTGCACCAATATGTGTCGATTTCAGGGTATTTTTGAAGTTTGCCAGTACATAAATTATGCTAGTTTCGTCAGGAAGGCATAATATGCAGAAATGAAGCCTTTGAAGGTGAGAATATTGAAAACATTGATTGTTATTTTTTACACGAGAAGTCTTGATATGCTGTTGTCGTATTAATTGGTCATTCTTAACGACGATTTTATACAGCTTCACTGAAAACATTAAACACGTGTCTTATTTGACTAATTAAAAATTACTCATACAGAATAAATTTTTTACATAGGGGGGGGAGTGCTAAAATGTGTGAGAAATATTCATCAGAGAGAGAGAGAGAGAGATTGAGAGAGCTGTCTACCCATAACTAAATCAGATATTGAAAACTGGACCTTGAATTGTCCCATGTTGGTTTCATTCACTCAATATCTCGTTTTACTAAAAACAGGTGCTTCCCTTCGTAGATAAAGCTACTTGATCGTGAATGTCGATCGCTATAAAGCCAGTTTGAAATAAACAACATATCAATTTCATCAAAGATCATTTCTTGCAATTTATTGATGTATCTTTATACCGCAGGGTGTAAATGAGACATGTAGATCGTTACATGATAGAGAGATATATCCTCTGTAAATTACAAAATATATGTATTTATAATCTACAGAATTCATTGTATGATTTGTGCAGTAATACAAGCTTTTTGATTGCATCTCTCAAATGGAAAACGAATGTTTAATAAAATGTCTTAATTACTTCATTTGTTAATAATAATAATAATAAAACTGTAAATAACAATTCTGGATTAAGGACTTTCAGCGTGTTTGCAATATTCGATGTCAATTTATGCTGATTATTGACTTTCAAAGACGTGCAGTGAAAGATAATTAGTTTATTTTTAAAGTCAAACAAAACAAAACTACTTATAAAAGCACGTGGGCTTTTTCTACTTTGCCATACATATGGGTGGTTTGCCCTTGAACTTGAAATGGACAAGTCGAAAGTTTATTTGTTACCATAGGTTATGAAAGTGTCTCTTCTTACCAATAATGTCATAATAATGATAGTTGGCAAAGACGTTACGTAATTATCAAGTCATAAAGTACTTTCGGTCGGAATTGTTTTAATAAAAATGTTCCTTGGCAAAAATTGTAAACATCGAATTTTTTGCTATCAAGAAAAAACTGATACTTCCAACATTTCCTGTGTGTTCAAGCTTTGTACCATGCGGATACATTTAATGGTGAACATTTTTAAGAAGAAAACTCTCGGAAATCGGAAACCATAAACATTATACTTTATCTTTTCAATTTGGCAACTTTTATTTAAGGAATCAAAATAGCAATTGCTGTTGGTTTCACGTCAGGTAAAAAGACGTTTTCGCTCTTTCAACTTACTGGCACTAATAATCTATTGCTATCTAGTGAATTTGCTAATTACCGATTCGGAGCCGATAAGAAAAGAAAAAAAAAACGATGAAAATTCGATTCTACAAATTTTGCAGAAACTTGAATTGTCTTGACGTTTAACTTAGGAAGGCCTGTGATTTTTTACTGTTTATGATGATTTTTGTTTACAAAAATATAATACGAATAATACTATGACATATATTGACTGAACGTTTGGCTCTTGAAAAGAAAAAAAACACTCTAAATAGATTGAACTAAAGAATCTCATTTCCCTTGATATAAGGGTAATCTTATTTTAAATTTCTGTTAAGCGATGTTTGACGTCAATGGATGGCTCTATGAGGATTTTTTAAATGCCTCAAAGAAATCTATTTAATATGATATTCGTCCACAACAAGTTTAATTTTGCTGGACATCGATTAAGAAAGTGCTTTATAACTTTAATAATACAAAATTACAATTTCATAAACCACGTACGTTCTTATTTTGGTATTGGCGGATTAAAGGTGAAACTCTGTCGCAATAATCTTGCTTGTGACAAACACCGTGATCATCCATTTCAAAGGAGCCGTAAATGTAACAATCTCCAATTTACGCTGCAGGAAAAAATACGTCTTAAGTTCGCATTTTTCCGAAATTGATTTTTTGACAGATTCACAATCCTTGAGCTTACTTTAAAGCACCAGCAATATATATTATTTATGTATTTTACTCACTAACATCCTTTAACAGACCATAACTTCACTTCTGGAAAATCAAAGGAAATTCATTGAAGTAACATGGTCTTTGCCCATATTTATAAATGTGAAAATTGCAAGAGGCTGTTTCGGGATGGATGGTCAAAATTTTCAACTCTAAACCTTGTTTTCGGCTGGTTTACGATGGACAGTCACATTTTTCAACAATTAACCTAATCCTCCCAACAATGATTAAGCATATTTTTTCTTAAGTATTACTATAATTCTGATCGAAATGTTCCAGTTTTATAATAAAATCGCTTATAAGTTAAGTTTAGTTAAGTAAGCAAGTCTTGTATTCCTTTTTCAAAAACGCCTTAAGAATTTTTGAAATAGAAAACAATGCATGTTATCAATCGTTTTATTGATGTATCTACCTCACAGGTAAATTTCTATGACTTTATTTTGAACATGAATTTGTGTTCTATTTGCAAACATACACGGGTTTAACATTATCACCTCATTAACGACAAACTCCCTCTAAATTGCTTCGAGTCGGTTTTAAATGAAAGTGCATTAGTAAAATAGCAAGGTATTCGATTAGGAAAATAGGTCCATTTATTCTTCTTTTACCTTCTTGCTTACCTTAGTCGTGTGCATTTAAAAGTAGGAATTCCGAGTTGGTGAAAATGTTAACACACAATTTTTTCATATTGGTCTTCACCTAAAGATAGCAAATCTGATGTTTGATGTGTATATCTTAAGCCAAATTAATGCCACATTAATTTGCAATTTTGCATTAATTTAAGACAAATACCAAAGTCTCAACTGAGACGAGTATAATTGTCTCAGGTTTCAAATTGACTTGTAGGGTCTAAAAAGTTAAGAAATACACACCTTCAATCGAAAGAGATCACCTGTAACAAGTGTAACAAGTACTTTATTATAGAACATTTTGAAGTTAAAGAGATAATAAGAGTCACCTAATTGTGATGAAAGAGCAGCAACAACAAAATCAGTGAGTCCTGTCGATTTACAGGTTGAGCTTGATGAGTGTTATGATTTCGTTGTTGTCAATTATTGCATATACCCTCACAAACGATTGTGTAAAAAGGCATATTTTATCTCCCTTTAAACCCATTTAATATAATGGGAAAAGTATATTTTAGATCCCAGATTCTGGTATATACCAGTATTGTTGAATTCTAGGACATACAGTATTGAACAATGCTAGGAGTATTTTTGTACCAGTATTGTTCAATACTTTTTACAATACTAATTCACACATTTCATTCCAGTACTGGTCAATGCTTCTATTGTTTGAGTATTTTTAAATGTTAAAGATTGCCTTTATTCAAAAACCATTAAACAATTTTGCTCCGTTTATCAACGACTTGTTGTTTTTCTTGATTCTTGGAAAGTCCTTATTCTCCATTTGTGTAAGTATGGCTTTTACATACTATCAGTCCATAATCCTGCAATTCTGAAACCTAAAAAGTCTAGTTGAAAGCTAATCTTTATACTAACCAAGCAAGACCAAGTGAAACGTTAATCTTAACCAACTTGTCATAGTCAGATTAATTTAGAGGGAAGAGGGAATTTTAAACTCCTGGAGGAGGCTTTATACTTGTGGCAGGTTTGTGCCTTCTCCAGGTTGGAGGTAGGGGCCTACCAGGAAGAGTGTACCTCCTTAAAATGAGGGGTCATACAAAAACAACTGAGTTAAATAAAGAACATTCCGTACATAAAAGTATGGTCTGCCTCATAGCATGCATATATATTTCAAATTGGCGACTTAAAATTGTCCGGGGTGGCACCAACCCCCACCCTACACCCCAACTTTGACGGCCTACCCTAACCCCACATTAGGTGGTACCCCCCCCCCTATTTTTTCATCAAAATTACCGCAAAAGATGTAAAAGAGATTACCCAAATACTTGGGGTCAGTTGCTTTTGCGTTATTATGCTGCGAGGAAACCCCCTTGGGATGCAACCACCATCCCCCTTTTAGACGAGAGTTAAACGTTGCCATAAAAACTCGAAATTTTATGTTACAATTTAGATGCATACTTATTTTTCACCCTTAAGTTAAAAAATGAACAGAATATTGACATTAATTTAACAATACCGGTTTATACTAGTATTTTAATCAACAATACCGGAATTAAAATCTTTAACAAGAGCTGGACAATGGACTATGGGCATTGTATAATTGTTTGATGCTGATGAAAATTTAGGGGAAAATATTTAATAAAAAACAATGACCAATATACAGACTTGACATTAAATATGGAATATATTTATTCTGTTGGTTTCCATCTTGAATAACCCGCCATATCTCGGTATGTACCAATTTCAGAGACTTGTGCTTTCTCATGTTCGTAACTACACTTATAAACTTCAAATCAAGGGCACTTTAAAGTTTACTGATGTAATACAGAGACGATGGGAAACTTGAATGCGCAAATAACCCTGAAAATTAGATCCAAAGCCGAGCACAGTAATATCATACAGAGGAAACTGAATTTTCCATATTTCCTTTCGTACGTTACCTAGACATGTGAAACTTTACAGGGTTGATTAACACAATGTTAGTAATAATTTCTGATCAATCAATATTTCTTCTGTCATCATTGAGAAGCGTACAACGTCATGACTCTCCATGGCATGCTCTCCATTGGTGATTGGAGAGTTCTTTGGGGTATCTCAACCAAAGCACCAAACAGAGCCCAACAAAACCCCCTCACCTCGATTGATTAATATAATATGCTGTTAATCAAAGGTGTTTCTTAACCCAGATGTTCTCAATAGAATTAATATCCGAAGATCTTACCGGACAAGGCAAGAACTCAACACCCTGATCTTCTAGGAAAGTCAGGACTGTACGAGCACGACGGACGTGACTGTTGTCATAGTGGAGCACAAATTGTTTACAAAGATGCCTCCAGCCAATGACACTATCAAGGCTTCTTTAATGCATCTTTACTGGTGCTGATGGAGGCTGCCTTCCGAAGTGATCAGGGCCGCTTTTCCACCTGCATGTGAAAACCCCCAGAAGACAATGTTACCTTCTTCTGAATGAATTGTTAATAGCATGCGTGCTTTAGGATAACCCTACTCTGAAAATCCTCTACTCTCATGCGTCCATCTTGGAAGTATATTTCAAATTTAGCCTAAGCACTGGAGGCAACGTTATCTCATTGATGGGACACAAAAATGGAAAAGATCTGTGGCCCAGATAAAGCGCGCTGTTAAGTTTTTTAGTCAAGATATTTTTATCCAGTGGTTTTCTAACATGATCACCAGTTTGAATCAAGCGAGAAATCACAAATATTCTTAATACGAGCTTGTTTTATGAAAGATCATGGTGTTGGATACTTGCCATTTTTGGTAAGATCTTCAGATATGAACTCTGTCGAGGAATTCTCGGCTGAAGTAACACATCGATGAACAACAAGTTGCATCAAACCACCAATGTACAGGAATTACTTTAGGCTGTGCTTGATATTTAGGCTGGGACACCCGTCGGAACTCTCCAATCAAGAATGGAATGTCCGCATGGAGAGTCAAGGCCCTCTACGCTTCTTATGAATAACATAGCAAAGAGTGACTGGTCATGATTTATAACCGACAATATGTAAAACAACCCTGTGAAATTTCAAGTGTCCAGGTAATGCATTGACGAAACTATGGCAAATTTAATTTCCTTAATTCCGTATTATTGTACACGAGTTTGGACCCAATTTCGAGAGGTTTTTGTGCTTTCAAGTTCCCCATTGTCTCTGTAGCTGTATCACCTAAATATTCACAAAAGAGGTCTTGGTGTAAAGTTTACATGTATAGTTACAAACTTGAAGAAAAACACCTTCCTGGATTTGTCATATACTGAGATATGGCGGATTATTCAAGATGGAAACCGACAGAAAAAATATATTCCATATTTAATGTCAAGCCTGTAGGGTCTAATTAATATTTTACCCCTTGTTTTAGGAACTTCAAATTTTAAAACACTTAGTAGAGGACGACATTATTTTGTGAACTGCATCTTACATGTACATGCATTGATTTATAAATGAGACTGAAACTATCGATTATGAATACAAGCTAACAGTTTTTATGTAGTTTTTTATTTTCTTATTTCTCTATTATGGCTTAGTGACAAACTGTTTACCGTGCTAACGAAATATATTTGATTCATTGCCAATGAATCCCTGAAATCAAAATCATCGCATCTTGAGTGCATTTTTAGAAGCATATGTATTTGAAGCACAAAAAAGTTAACATGTTCAACATATAATGGTTGTATTTAGATGTTCATGGTATTCGACGATATTTGTGTTCTTTACGAAAACACCATATCAACACACAGGTAGAGACGAACATGAAAATAAAGTTAATTCGTTGTAAAGATCCTGTGAACACATGAAATGATGTGATATTTCGTAAATCAAGACAAATAAGAAGCAATCCTGGGATAAAATTGGATGTTGTTGAATAAATCACCCAAAGTCTTCACTTGGCTTGTGCTATCGACCAGGTGAAATCCTACTATGTACAAAATGAAACTACCAATTCACATTGTCACCTCTAGTTATCCTATCATTTGATAGATTCGGATTCAAATTACAGTACTAAAAGTGCGTCCTACATAATGACATACATTTGTTACAATGGTTTTTAAAGATTGATCTTGTTTAATGTTTAAATGTAAATGGCAATATAGCTGCCAATACGAAATAACAGAAGGATTATGAAAGCAAAATTGAAACAATTAAATAACACCTTATATAAGCATTTAATTTTTAGAATAACTATCCCAGTGTTTTTCAACGGCATGTTTTATACAAAACTAATAATAGATGACAATACGTGCATTTAAAATCTGTAATTTGGTAATCATTTTATTTATCCGGAATAATCTGTTTTATTTCTTTAAAATTATAAATAGGTATACATATCCCCTTCATCTAACTTCCCAATTTTCATTTTCGAAAGGTATAACTTGTAAGGATGATCAAAGGTTGTCGCGGCATTTTAATCGTACACTGAAAACATTATTTCGTCAATCATGGTGGAAAAGTCGTCAAACAAGGGTTATAAATAAGTCATACAAGTGAATTTCCCCTTATTCGTCGCTTGACGAAATTTGCGGGCGCATGACAAACGAAAACAAATGCAGGACAAAATATTTTTGTAACTGTACGAATTACAAATCTGTGAAGGACGAGTTTGAAAGATTGACAAATGTACTTTTCGTTAATTGACAAATGCACATTGTCATGAGCTAAGGTCAAGACAAACTAATGAAGGCATGACAAGCTATGTTGATAAACTTCTTTGAGCACGACTTACCATACCTGAGAGCTGACGAATTTGCATGACGAACGATATCGTATATCCGTACCTTCAAGAAGTGGCGTGGCGTTTTATTCTCGAGTCGATTGCACAGGAGGACAATTAGCGACAACACCTTTTTCGATTCGAACAAAATAACTCTTTAATTCCAGGTTAGGTTTGTGCCTAGCCTATCATCACATTCCCACCAGACAACTTATTATTTGTCAAATGATGAAACAAAATTTTCAATGTATATAGGTAATCATTCAACCCTAAAACTACATCTGCCTCCGTGGCGCAATAAGTAGCGCTGCTATGGTTTCGCCCGAGAGGTGGGAATTCGAGTCCCGGCTAGGCCGTAATATTTGCTGAAGAATTAGTAATTAAATTGAATTGATGTCTACATATTTATAAAATGAAAATACAAAATAAAAAAGAGCATCAACAACTACTGCAAATTTCTTTAAAACCTGCAACGCAGAAAAAAAAATGGAGACACGATTTGTAATAAGTGTCATCTCCTATATTCATCCTCCTTGGTAAGGTGTTGACTTGCATTGAATGAATACAATTGATACTCGGCCCCTCGGAGTAAAGAAAACATATTTATGATACAAGATATAATCAACATTCAGCTAGATCTTTTAATGAAAGTTCAATTCATGCTTTTAGGTATCTTCGTAGATGGTATTTGTTGGTACCGGATATTCACTCGTGTAATATTTGATTTTCTTTTCGAAATTGCTTCACACAGTTATATACAACAATTCCAATGGGACGTTACACATCAAAAGAGATGGGAAAAAACAGCCACAACGTTGAAAGAAGTCGACGAGTCAATGTTCTCACAGCGTAATAAAAAAAAAACCCGTTAGACTATACAAGTATACAATTTTATATACACCCTTTACTATTAAAAAAAAAATCATTTGATGACTTTGTTACATTTTGTTTGTTGGTTTATTTTTCAAGCATACACTGGGTATGTGATAGTTATACAAGTCATCTGCAATCATGGTCATGGTTTTGTTAGTCCGGAAATAGAGGATACTATTCCCCCGAACCTTAGGTTCAAGGTATTAAAGACTTGCATGCAGGTATTTCAAGTCCAGGTTGGACTTAGAAATAACTCTACTTTTTTCGTAGAATGGGCCAAATCAATTGTTATCCATGTATAGTGGAGTAAAGGTACTGCATGCCCTATTATAACCTTAACCCTTGTCCTCCTAAGCTATTTTTTGTAACACGTCCTCCGAAGGGGGCCCCTAATATTTTTGAACGGAACCCCCTATGAACTTGGTTTTGCTATTAAGAGATAAGTAGGACCCTCCTCTATCCAACAATACCAAGATCATCAAATCGGCCATTGCGTTACGTAATTATGACGTCATATAGTACTTTCGAAAATATGGCAAAATTGCATTATGGCAAAAATGCCACCAAAATCAAAATTGAAGACTCCAGTCATAAAAGTTCCTATGTTACATTTTGGTCAAAATGAGATTTTTGCATATTCAGGTGCATTGATGGTATATGCATCTTATGAGTAAAACTAAGACGATTTACCCAACCAGTAGTGTTCGTTACGCTTGAGTAAATTTTGGGTCAAATTTTAAAAATGCTCCAAATATGTTAAGTAACATATCAAATTATTCGTTTAATCGAGTAGATTACAAATATATATATACTTTTATATATCTTAAAGGTTTGGTTAAGCAGATAAAGACCAAAATTCACTCAAGCGTGAAATGAGGTCAAATTTTAAACAACGTTCGATTTGCGTGAATGACATGTCAAATTACTCGTCATGAGCTGCACATTCCAAAAATATATACAATTATGGAATAGATATCTCTATTTTGGATATTATGGCATATTTTGAGTTTTGAACCTAATTCTCAGAAGTTCCTATGTGCAATTTATTGATTTTCTATTAGAGTAAATCAACAAAAGATAAGAGCTTAAATTGTTCACTGATTTCCATATTGTCCTCGGACTCAAATAAAGAGAAACAAGGAGGCTGAAGGTTTGCAGGAGCATGTTTTTGCTGACTGAGATTTAATAATGCTGTCTAATCTGTTCTAGTACACAAATCTTTCTCACTCTTTGGTGACATCAAGCTTTAATTTATGGAAAAGCACAAACTCAATAGCAGAATAAATATCTAGAGATTTTAGCAATTAACCAATTAGACAGCTTGAACCTGATAAGCCTTTATCTAATAAAATCTTAGTTTCACAGGTCAGTTTTAAAACTTTTTCGAGGACCCATATGACAGCCCGGTCTAGGTCTTTAATTTTAAGCATAGTAAGATGCTAGACAGCCCGGTCTCGATCTTAATCTTAATTTAATTAATTCAATTTATATAGAGAGATAAATTTGAGGTACAGACAGCACAGTCTACAGCACAATAAGATACTAGACAGCCCAGTCTCGATCTTAATTTTAAAGCACAATAAGATGCTAGACAGAAGTCTAGATCTTAATATATTTCAATGCATAATTAATATTTTATATCCCAGATGCTAGACAGCTCGGTCTAGCTCATTAAGATGTGAGACAGTCTACACCATGAGTTATTAATTTTAATAAACAGATAATTTTAAATTTTCTGGTTACTAAACAACGACATTTAGGTTTAGGTTTAGGTTTATTAACTGACTACATCACAGCCAATGGCCGAATTGCATAATACAGTGAGCACAAAAATACAGCAACACACTTCATATTAATAACATGACATACAAGCAAACGTGACCAAAAAGCAGCAATATGTGGCAAACAGCTGAGAAACACGCCGCAAAAAGAGGCAAGTGACAAAAATGCCACCATCACAAAGGAAGCAAAAAATGCAGCCCTATGTTGAAATGAGCAAGCCTATATAGTATGGGATTGGGCTGTCAGAGAATCTTTTTGTGCGCGCAACAAGTTGGGTGATGTTGTTACTGTTTCTCAGCTCTTTACCATGAATCTCTTTTCTACGAGGAGGGAACAACATGTTGGTTCGCTCTGATGTTAAAAGAGCACGAGCAAAAGACAAACAATGTGCAGTTCTCCTGGTAGATAAGAGTTCAAGCTTGCAGCTATCAAGAGCAGTATCATAAGATATGTACCCCCAACCCAACATTATTTTACAAGCCCTTTTCTGGATGCCTTCAAGAGTGTCTGATTGTTTGACGGAAAGTGAGGAATGCCAGATGACATCGGCATATTCAAGTAGAGGTCTGTTATAGCCACAGTATATAGTAACAAGTTCTTCGGTGTTGAAACCGAAACGCTTAAGAGTGCGAAGCATGTAAAGTCGTCTATTAGCGGTTTTGCACATATGATTAACCTGGGAATCCAACTTTAAGTCATTTTGGAGCCATACACCCAAAACCTTTGCGGTGGAAACAAAAGATAAAGGAGTAGTGCCAATTTTCAAATCAAGATGAGGTGGAGGAGGTCTCATAAAACAAACTTGGATAGCTTGGCACTTCAAGGGGTTTAGCTTCAGTTGGTTCTTATCAGACCATTCCAGAAAATCATCAAGATCTACCAGTAATTTACTCCCTTTAGAACTTAAACGAGTTTCCGCAAACGTTAGATCATCGACGTATTTCCAACCGGAAGAATTACAATTACAAGCAGCGTCATTGATGACAATCTGAAATATGATGGGGCCAAGTTTTGTACCCTGCGGGACACCAGCTGTAAAAGAAGCATAATTAGATAAGGTCTGGTTGTATCTGACGCATTGTTGATGATTATTAAGAAAGCTTGAAATCCATGGAACGATAGCCCCCCCCGGACCCCCAAGGCAGTCAGTTTATTGATGGCAATATTGTGATTAACAAGGTCGAAGGCCTTGGAGAAGTCCGTGGGGACTACCGTTCCAACATTACTTAATTTGTCAGAACCCTGAAACAAATGGTGAAACAGGTTGGCCAAATAGTGCTTGGTCGAAACGCCACGGATGTTACCAAATTGCCTAGTATCAATGTTAAATTGTATATCAGAAACCACCCATTCAGCTGCAAATCCCTCAGCAATTTCAGCAAAGATATCAGTTAATGATATAGGCCTTAGTTTTTCAATATTAGCAGGATATTGCTTGGGAATTGGCACGACAATAGCGGCTTTCCATTGACTAGGGACAGTTCCTTCTTTAAAAGAACAGTTAAGAACATCAGCTAGAGGGCAACTCAGTTCGTATGCAAACTCCTTAATGAGTTTGGGGGTTATGCCATCAGGGCCACTAGATTTGGATATTTTCACCTTCCTGAGCTTGTCATACACATTCCATGGATATAATGTGGGAGCTGGTTTCTGAGCTGGTAAGAAAGCAGGAAGTTTGCCAGTGTCAAGAGGGTGGATATGAGATGATACGCCAACACACTTCAAATTAATTGCATTCGCCATATCGTTATGATTGGTGTTATCAACTCCAGGGATGTGCATATCAAGCTCAGTACTACCTGAATTGAGAATAGTTTTGATGCTTTGATACCATTTGCGTGGTTCAACTTTTTGCAAATTTCTTACTCTGTTGGCAGTAAATTAAATTTTTGCCTTTTCAATTTCTCTTTTAATCATGTTCCTTAGCTTACGCCATCGCAACATGTTCTTAGCAGCAAAGGCAGCTTGACGCTGGGAAATGAGTTTCTTAATAAGCTGCGTAATTCAAGGTTTGTCTTTATGATGGACCTTAATGGTTTTAAGTGGAAAGTAAGCTTCAATACCTTTGTTTAAAATATTATAAAACACATCAGTTTTGTTTTGAGTCCCTTCACTATCATAGACCTCTTTCCAAGTCTGATCCTGAATCCATCTACCAAAGGCACGCAAGTTTTCATCAAGAAAGGGACGAGTGATTCGTGATTTGATGTAGTTTTTGGGACATTGGTGTTTTGGCTTCCAAACAACACAGGCATGGTCACTTCTTCCTATTGGAGAGTATGGGTAAGGAGCATTGTAATGATCATGAACATTGGTGATTATGAGGTCTAGGGTAGCGTTGCGACGTGTAGGGAACGTAATGATCTATTTTAAATTATTACCGCGGGTTATAGAATCAGTTTTCATTATATTAAAGTCGCCTGTTACACAGAACCCCATTTCAGGATAAAGAGTTCGCAAATTGTCAATAGTTTCAATCAAATGCTGCTGAAGAAGTGGTTCGTGGGGGGAGTCGGTAACGATGTAATCACCGCAGATGGTTAAAACAGAAACGCCCCGTGGCAATCGATGAGGTCTTACTTCAATCCAAACACACTCCAACTCGTCAGGAACATTTATGTTCAAGGATTGGCATGGAATTCCATTTTTTACGTAAATTGCAACCCCTCCGCCAGATTTGTGATCTCTACATTTAGAGTAAAGGGTAAAGCCAGTGATATTCATTTGGTCATGCGATTTATCTGGGGAGAACCAAGATTCGGAGATTACGGCAACGTCAATGTTTTCTTGATGCAAAATGATGTCAATTTCATCCATTTTATTACCCAAAGATTGGGCATTAGTCATAAATATCACTGGACTTTGCATTGCAGACTGATTAGGCATTGTGCTGTTCAAATCATCACGATTGTCATCATGTACATGAATGACGTCGGTACGTTTTTTTATATGACGTCCACCTCTGCGGCCACGTTTACGCTGCGGCTTGTGTGAGGGGTACAGAGGGGTCCGATTAATGCAAAATGAATCAATTCTAAACATAATTGAATCAGATAAATAAGAGACAGTGGGTCTAATTTAATAAAGTTGTTTCGCTGTGTATTCAAAACGAATTTCAACTGGAGATGTATCATGATCCCTTTTAGCGTATTCAGTAGTAAAGCAATTATCATGATTTTGTATTGAAGTGTACTGATGATCAGGATATTGACCAGTGTAATGGTCAGTGTAAACATGCCAATGGTCACTTTCACAGTTGGGTGATTGTATACTGTGTGATATAACATGGCTGTTATCAGTACTATACCCGATGCAGTGGTTGTCATGTTCAAACTTCCCGCAAATATCAGTTTCATAGCTAGTCTGTGGTATCAAATCATAACTCACTTGATTCAGCTGACCATTCCGGATACACTGTAGCAACAGAAAGTTGGCAAACACAACTACACAAGCAACAAAATGGACAGGAGCTCAAACATGATGATGTCGCAGCGAGTCCAGCGCCATCGATGACTGAGTATTTAGATTTTTTCCATTATCTGAACTTGAGTAATTATATTTTTTCCATTATCTGAACTTGAGTAATTATATAGATATTAGATTTTTGTAAGGAAGTATATGTGATGGCCAAAAACTTAAAAATAAACATGCCAAACAAGTTATTAATTTTAATACACAGATAATTTTAAAGCACAATAAGATGCTAGACAGAAGTCTCGATCTTAATATTTCAAAGCATTATTAATATTTTATATCCCAGATGCTAGACAGCTCGGTCTAGCTCATTATGATGTGAAACAGCTCGGTCTACACCATAAGTTGTTAATTTTAATACACAAATGATTTCAAAGCACAATAAGATGCTAGACAGAAGTTTCGATCTTAATATTTCAAGGCATAATTAATATTTTATATCCCAGATGCTAGACAGCTCGGTCTAGCTCATTAAGATGTGAGACAACTCGGTCTACACCATAAGTTATTATTTTTAATTCACAGATAATATTAAGCTACACAAGATGCTATATAGCCAATTAAGATGCTAGACAGCACAGTCTGGATCTTATCTCAAGATGTTAGACAGGACGGTCTACATCGTTTTAACCAGCAATTAATTGAAATTTCATGTTGTTTGTAATATTTCTTTGATTTGCAGATTGTGGCCAATTTTTTTTTAAAGAAACCTTATGTTTGAGCTTTTACGTACTGGGTGTGGTGGGTGGGTTTTTATGACGTCTCAGTCAGAAAGCAAAAACATGAATGAGCTAACCTAGTCCTTGTACTACGCTTCTTTAGAAACCCTTCTATCCTAATTGGGTAATTGCAACCACCTTTTTCATATTCAAATTTGGATAACAAAAGGCAATTGATAATAATTGCTTACCCAATAATCAATATGGATTGAGTGTGAGAAACCTAGAACTAAAAGACATAATAATTTTTCATCCCCTAACCAATTTGCCCATCCAGCATTGTCTGACCAATTCGCCCCAGACCTTAACGCCTTGACAATAAAGTTTTAATTGTGACGTTGCACATGAAAACTTAATTTTCCCAACATAGTCATGCCCTGAAAGATTCAACACAACGTGTAACGAAATACAACTTTTATAAGATTTCAAAACCTTTAAACCCCTTTTTCTCTGAATTGATTTAATGTAACATAGTAACTTCTATTACTAGCATCTTTAATTTTGCTATAAAATAACGGATTTTCGTCGGATTTTTTGCTATTTGCTAATTAAGAAGGGAAATGATGATTCTAACATGTATTGTAAGTTTAAGTCTTATAGCATGCATAAACTTTACAAAATGGCGACTTTAAAATGTCCGGGATTTCACCCCCCCCCCCTACTTCGACGGCCTACCCTAACCCCACCTTAGGTGCTACCCCCTAGCTTTTTCATCAAAATGACCGCAAAGGATGTAAATAAGATTACCCAAATGCCTGGGGCCGGTTGCTTTTGCGTTTTTATGAAGCGGGGGAAAACGAGGGTTAAACGATTTAAAAGCTCCTGCACGTGATAAGAATACAAGGTTTGGTTTATGACGTATAGCAACATTGAATACGTATTCTTCAAAAGTGATGCCGCATTTCCATTCTATGCCTGTTTTTGAGTTATTTGAATAAACAGCGAGATTTCGTTAGAGTAAACGAAAAAAAAATACATTGATTGATTGGGTTGTGTTTAGATTTATAAATACAAGTAAGTATTTAACATTATATTTGATATGATTGTATTAACCAAACACAATGGAAATATTATTAAGACATCTTTGAAATTCTTTAAATGTTACTGTATTTACACGGTTGTAAAATTGGTAATAAAAATATTTTAACCAATTTTTTATGTAAAGGTCAGTTTATGAGGAAAATATATGGAACCTTATGTTACTTCTGGTCAGATTTGATAGGTAATCTTGTCGGGTGTGAAATGAATGAAACTCCGAATGTGATAAATTTTCTCATGTACAGGTAAGAAGGCAACAACATAAATTGGTCAAAACATGATTTTTTAGGTTAAATTTGATTTGACCCCCCTTGGACAAGGTCACTACTCTACTCAAGTTGAGTGGTCATATGGAATGTTTAACTGTAATAGAGTGATACGCAGGGGGTTGAATGTGTTGGTCACGCTTGACTGCGCCAAGAGAATTCTCGGAACCAAAGTACATAATGATCTTTCAACGCCCCTCAATTTACTAAAATAGGGTTGTGGTGAACGTGGACATGGTGGAATGGTCCCTGTAAAGTGCTGAAATGAATATCGGTATATTGATGGGTGGGTTTTCTTTGTAATGTTGATTGGACGCCTGTGACTGTATGTAATGATGTTAATGATGCAGTAAATAGATTTCATGATATCTTTTTAGGAATATGTAATCAACACGCACCTATTAAAAAGAAACGGGTTCGGAGTAAGAAAGCTCCATGGCTAACAGATGAAGTAATTAAGTTAATGCGTGAACGTGATAAATGTAAAAAGAAAGCTGTAAAATCAAATAATAATGATGATTGGGCTAAATATCGCTCACTAAAAAACAAGGTTAATTATGAAATTAAACGGAGTAAGAAATCGTTTGTATCTGACAGTATCCAGGAAAATTGCCGTGATACGAGAAGTACCTGGAATACAATTAAACATGTCATCCCAAGTAAACGCAAGAATGTAAATGTTATGTCTCTCAAGAATGACGATGAAACTATTACGAACCCAAAGAGTATTGCAAACACCCTTAATGATTTCTTTGCGAATATCGGCCCAAACCTTGCTGCCAAAATCCCTCCAATGGATGTAACTAACGAAGAATGAAGCAAACAATGATCATAGAAGTTTTAGTCTCCAACCTGTCAGTATCGATTATGTGTATGATAAGTTGTATTCATTACCTGAAAAGAAAGCTACAGGAACTGATGATCTTCCTGCAAAACTTCTTAAAATGGGTGCTCCATTTCTCGTAAAGCCTATTACATATATAATTAATTTATCCATAAAAAATTGTATTTTCCCAAATGCATGGAAAAATGCTAGAATTTCTCCAATTTTCAAAGGTGGTGATGCAACAGATCCCAGTAACTATAGGCCGATTTCCATTCTACCTGTTATTTCCAAAATAATTGAAAGAGCTGTCTTTGAGCAACTTTACTCCTACTTGAATGAAAATAATATGCTGTAAAAATTTCAGTCTGGTTTTAGACCTCAATATTCTACTTTATCTGCATTAATTAATATTACTGAAGACTGGTATGAGGCGATTGATAAAGGTACCTACGTTGGCCTGGTGATGATTGACCTAAAGAAGGCCTTCGATACTGTAGACCATAGTATTCTCCTAGACAAGCTCAAAACATTTAACATAGATAATGATTGTATAACCTGGTTTAGAAGTTATCTAGATGAAAGAACCCACAATACTCTTATTATAAAAACATCATCTATTCTTGACTTTATTCTGTTTGCGGATGACACCACTATTCTCTACTCAAGCAAGGATATTAACAACAATATAAATATAGTGAATAATGAACTGAACGAAGTTTCAAATTGGTTTAAAGCAAACAAATTGTCAGTCAACGCTACGAAAACGAATTTTATGATCATGGGAACGTCTCATATGACTTCAATTAAAACTCGTAGTGATATCTCTGTTACACTAAAAGATACAGTCTTAGAAAGAGTGAAATCTACTAAATTTCTCGGAGTATTGATTGACGAATGTTTAACCTGGAAAAATCACATCGATTGTATCTCTTAAACTTTGTCAAGAAATATTGGTGTCATGAACAAACTGAAGTACTATATTCCAACCCGCATTCTCCATACTCTGTATTGTTCACTAGTATCTCCATATCTTAACTATGCAATCCTCATTTGGGGAAATACCTGTAAATCGTATCTGGATAAAGTCATCAAACTACAAAAATGGGCTATTAGAACAATATCTGATAGTCATTATCGTAGTCATACAGCCCCTGGCCTCTTTTTGCAAAGAATAACATCTTAACTATCACAGATACGTATACCCTTGAACTAGGAGTGTTTATGCTTAAAACCCACATTGATGATTTACCCGTAGCATTTAAAGACTATTTTAAGAAGCGATCTGATATCCACGACTACCAAACAAGACATGTGAATGATCTGGACATCAATTTTCATAAAAAGTAATTTTCTGACAAAGCAATCAGAGCACGTGGCCCTTTCCTTTGGAATTCATTATCATGTGAGATAAAATAATTGAAAAATGTAAAACAATTTCGAAACCAACTTAAACAAAATATGATCCAACATTATAAATAAATCCTTTACTTTGAGCTTGTCATTTGTGTTGTCTTGTTTGAATGGGCGTGTTGTAATAGGTATTAAATAGTTTTTTGTTTGTTCTCTATGCTTTTGTCTGGAACTTGTGATTTATTTCAGGGGAGGACTATTATCAGGCCTTACTGGCCTTCCAGTCCTTTCCTCCATAAAACTGTTGTGTTTAATGTTATATTTTGTTGTATTTTATGGAAATAAAGATATGAGCTGAGATGACAATGGTTTTACCTCTTGTAAATGGCAATCTTTCAAAAATTGCCGATAGTATATGTGGCATTCCTCAGGGTTCGATATTAGGACCATTATTATTATTTACAATGTACATCAACGATCTTCCTCTATGTACCTCACATGTTAATGTTAGCATGTATGCCGACGACACGGCACTCTATGTAAAAAGTAAAAACATTGAGAATTTAATTGACATGCTTTACGAAGATCTGAACAATGTTAAAGATTGGCTTGCTTATAATAAACTAAGTCTTAATATATCAAAAACCGAGTTTATGGTGATGGGTTCTATACCCCGACTTGCAGCAATTCGAAATTTTGACATTAATATTTATATAAATGGTAACAAGATCAGACAAGTACACAGTTGTAAGCACCTCGGTGTAATTGTAGATGAAAACTTGTCATGGCATGAACAAGTATACAATATAAGGAAAAAGATTCTTCCAGGTCTATATATGTTAAGAAAATGCAAGGGCCTACTACCACGAAATACGCTATCTTTGATATATAAGAGTATTATTGCACCCCATATAGACTATTGTGTTGTAATTTGGGCCACATGCAATGTTTCTGATATCAACATAATCCAAATACTTCAAAATAAGGCTGCCAAAATAATCACTGGTGCAGCATGGTTGGACTCAAGTTCCCAGGCCCTCAAAGATCTAAATTGGGATTGCATCAAAGATCGATGTAAATACCATGATGCTTTTACTATGTA
>JXSR01S004254.1:3597-33245 GCA_000969725.1 Ophiothrix spiculata
GAGCCCCGGGCCCGGCGGTTTTCGTCTCCTTGTTTCCTTGGGCAAGAAACTTTACTCTACTTGCTCCGTGGTTCGGAAGTCACATTAAGCCGTTGGTTCCCTGTGCGAATAGACTCATTTTGGCGACCATTTTGGATCTCAGTTCAGGTGCCGTTTGGAATTTTAAGCTTGTTAACAGTCAAATTTTGGGACAAATATATCTGTTGTAACTATTAAACTACTTTCCGTCAATGGTTTTGAACATTCAAAAACAGACGGCGGGATCGATCCAATCCCCAGAAAATTTTATCCTATATTCAACTTCAAACACAAAGTGAAAACCTGTTCCCATCTGTCTATGTCTGTCAGGCCCACTAGTATGCAAATACGCTTTACAGCTCAAACCATTTTTTGAAAAACGAAGGGTTGACAATCGAACGTTTGGATTTTAAGCTTGTCAACAGTCTAATTTGGGGACAAATATATCTATTGTAACTCTCAAAACAACTTTCCATCAGTAAATAAAAAAATCATGAAAATATAGTGTGTTTGATGCTGTTGTTTAAGTCATTTAACCCATTTGTAGCTCATTTACGTATTTTGGCGGCCATTTTGGATCCACTTACAGATGCCATTTGGAATTTGAAGCTAATTAACAACCTAATTTGGAGACAAAAATATCTGTTGTAATTCTCAAAACCATGTTCCATCAAATATCTTGAATAATATAGTTGGTTAATGCTGTTATAAAGTTGCGTAATCCATTAAAATGTATTTTGGCAGCCATTTTGGATCTCAATGCAGGCGCCATTTGAAATTTTAAGCTTGTTCACAGCCTAATTTGGGAACAACTATATCTGTTATAACTCTCAAAACTACTTTACATCAATTATTTTAAACATATAGTGTGTTTGATGCTGTTTTTAGTCATTTTATCCCATATTTTGCCGATTGCAACATATTTTGGCGGCCATTTTGGACCTCGGTACTGGTGCCATTTTGAATTTTCAGCCTGTTAATATCATAATTATGGGACAAATGATCTTGCTGTAGTCCTAAATGTCATTTTCTCTAGAATATTTATGAGAATTGGTGTGCTTGATGTTGTTTTAAGCCGTTTTAACCCATTTTTGCACATTAAAACATATTTTGGCGGCCATTTTGGACCTCGGTAGGGTGCCATTTTGAATATTAAACATGTTAATAATATCATTATGGGACAAATGATCTTGTTGTAGTCCTAAATGTCATTTTCTGTAGAATAATTATGATATTTGGTGTGTTTGATGCTGTTTTTTAGCCGTTTTAACAAATTTTTGCAAATGAAACATATTTTGGTGGCCATTTTGGATCTCGGAACGGGTGTTATTTTGAATTTTAAACATGTTAATACCATAGTTAGGAGACGTATGATCTTGTTGTAGCTCTTAATAGCATGTCCTGTTAATTCGTTATGATAATTGGCATTTCTTGGCCTAATCTTCAAAAATGTCATTTTGGGTACCATTTTGGGCGCCATTTTGAATTTTGGGACACTTGGCAGCCATTTTGAATTTTGCAAACGGTTGTAATAAATTTATTATCATCAAAAACATATAAATGGACACCAAGATTATCAAATTTGGCCATTGAATACTTAAAATGTAATTTCGACCCCCAAAAAGTGAGCACCCCCCGGAAAAAGCATTTTGGGCACATTTTTTCAAAAAACGGTCGGCGGGATCGTGTTCCCCGGAAAATTTTACCCTTAAATCAACTTCGAACACTTTAAGCTTGTTAACAGTCAAATTTTGGGACAAATATATCTGTTGTAACTATTAAACTACTTTCCGTCAATGGGTTTTGAACATTCAAAAACAGACGGCGGGATCGATCGCGTTCCCCAGAAAATTTTATCCTAGATTCAACTTCAAACACAAAGTGAAAACCTGTTCCCATCTGTTTATGTCTGTCAGGCCCACTAGTATGCAAATACGCTTTACAGCTCAAACCATTTTTGAAAAACGAAGGGTTGACAATCGAACGTTTGGATTTTAAGCTTGTCAACAGTCTAATTTGGGGACAAATATATCTATTGTAACTCTCAAAACAACTTTCCATTGATCAGTAAATAAAAAAATCATGAAAATATAGTGTGTTTGATGCTGTTGTTTAAGTCATTTAACCCATTTGTAGCTCATTTACGTATTTTGGCGGCCATTTTGGATCCACTTACAGATGCCATTTGGAATTTGAAGCTAATTAACAACCTAATTTTGGGACAAAAATATCTGTTGTAACTCTCAAAACCATGTTCCATCAAATATCTTGAATAATATAGTTGGTTAATGCTGTTATAAAGTTGCGTAATCCATTAAAATGTATTTTGGCAGCCATTTTGGATCTCAATGCAGGCGCCATTTGAATTTTTAAGCTTGTTCACAGCCTAATTTGGGAACAACTATATCTGTTATAACTCTCAAAACTACTTTACATCAATTATTTTAAACATATAGTGTGTTTGATGCTGTTTTTAGTCATTTTATCCCATATTTTGCCGATTGCAACATATTTTGGCGGCCATTTTGGACCTCGGTACTGGTGCCATTTTGAATTTTCAGCCTGTTAATATCATAATTATGGGACAAATGATCTTGCTGTAGTCCTAAATGTCATTTTCTCTAGAATATTTATGAGAATTGGTGTGCTTGATGTTGTTTTAAGCCGTTTTAACCCATTTTTGCACATTAAAACATATTTTGGCGGCCATTTTGGACCTCGGTAGGGTGCCATTTTGAATATTAAACATGTTAATAATATCATTATGGGACAAATGATCTTGTTGTAGTCCTAAATGTCATTTTCTGTAGAATAATTATGATATTTGGTGTGTTTGATGCTGTTTTTTAGCCGTTTTAACAAATTTTTGCAAATGAAACATATTTTGGCGGCCATTTTGGATCTCGGAACGGGTGTTATTTTGAATTTTAAACATGTTAACACCATAGTTAGGAGACATATGATCTTGTTGTAGCTCTTAATATCATGTCCTGTTAATTCGTTATGATAATTGGCATTTCTTGGCCTAATCTTCAAAAATGTCATTTTGGGTACCATTTTGGGCGCCATTTTGAATTTTGGGACACTTGGCAGCCATTTTGAATTTTGCAAACGGTTGTAATAAATTTATTATCATCAAAAACATATAAATGGACACCAAGATTATCAAATTTGGCCATTGAATACTTAAAATGTAATTTCGACCCCCAAAAAGTGAGCACCCCCCGGAAAAAGCATTTTGGGCACATTTTTTCAAAAAACGGTCGGCGGGATCGTGTTCCCCGGAAAATTTTACCCTTAAATCAACTTCGAACACAAAGTGAACACCTGTTCCCATCCGTTTATGGCTGTGAGGCCGACTAATGTGTTTGGTAGGGTATTTAAAACAATTCTGATCAAAAAAAATAAACATTCTGGCAAGTTATCATCATGGCACAATTTCAGCAACTTCTTCATCATGGTTTCTTATTGGAAGGATTATCAGAAAATATACCCTATTCTAGCAACACAAAATTGTAAATAACTTGACTTAGGACTGATGAAATTTACTGATTTTGTTGTCATTTTATTATGAGACTGGGAGACTTCAGACTCACAACAAAGTAGGTCACTTTTGACCGGCCTATATTGCAAGTCTTGAGACCAGGTCTCACCCTTGCGTTCACAAAGTGAGCTGAAAATTGGTCAAAATCTGGTCAAAATCCACCCTTTTTCACAATTTTTTTTGCTGAGATCGGCAGCCATATTGTTTTCTGACATCACACTACAACTGATATTCATTATAAACATTTGCCGAATATAAATGAAATTTTCAGAAGGTATATCTAGCTTGCAGTCGGAAGACTCCACAACCAAAATCCAGTTTTCATGATTGAATGCTACTTCACATGGAGGCTACTGATGAGTCGGTGCAAAGCTGACCATACCGATGACTCATGCTAATTATGCATACCTGGCATTAAGGTATGTTTTCGTTGTGCGACTTCATTAGCTTTGCGATGGAAACTGAATTAAATGTACTCTTTTTTACAGACGAAAAGCAAAATATACCATCAGTATATATTATAAAAGGACATTGATTTACAACATTTTCTAGTTTACTAAAAGAGAATTTACAGGGTCAAAATTACATGCACATGTGCAGGTAGGGTTGAAAAGCTACCTGCACAAAACCAAAGTTGCCTGCATTTGTGCAGGTGAACAGGTGGTAAATCGAACACTGGCAAAAGGCCAACTGCGAGAACCAGTCTTGTTCACGTAAAAACATCCTGAAGTGTGCCATTGATGCATAAATGAAGGAAGCTTACCAACTTTACGTAACATTTATAACGTAACATACAAATCATAACAAAACAAATTAAGTAGGCCCACTAAATGACGTTCACTACAACAGAACAATTTGACTAGCGTCAGCTTTTCCAGATTTGTTTGTGCATCATCAGCTGATCAAAAATGTGGCTTAGCCCAGCTAGGCTTACCACGGCACAGGCTTATAAATATCCTCCAGATTTGTTTGTGCATCATCAGCTGATTAAAAACGTGGCCTAACCCAGCTAGGTAGGCTGACCACTGCACGGCTTAAATCCTCCAGATTTGTTTGTGCATCATCAGCTGATCAAAAACGTGGTCTAGCCCAGCTAGGCTGACCACTGCACGGGCTTAAACCCCTCAAACGAGCCCAATAAATGTTATGATGCTTTTAATGACCTTTATACATCAGTAAACTCCGAGCTCCCGGTTGTACTTGTTTATGAAAATTTCTATTTTCTGTTTCATGTTTTTATGAAGTGTTTATTATTTACGAGTATAACATATAACTCAGGGCTAGGGCAGGGCATCCTGGCCACTGCAAAAATTGGGCATGGCCATTATGGCTGTGAAGAGGTCTTATTTTTAAAAGGCATTGCGGCCAAACGTGAGGGCACCGGCGGCAATGGCCCATGGGCGTCATTTCATTTTGAAGTGTGGGGGGGTCCGAGGGCAAATTTTGGGGGGGTCCGAGGGCAAATTTTCAAAACCGTGGGGGGGACACCTAATATTGTGAGGGGGGACACACAAAATAGTGGGGGGGACGTGTCCCCCCTGTCCCCCCTGAAATGACGCCCATGCAATGGCCGCCGGGAAATTCAAACACTGTCACTGCCCCCTAGTCCTGGAACCATGACTTGACTTTAGTGTCAAGTCATGGGAAATGCTGTGTAGTAAAACTGCCATTTAAGCATGTCTGAACAGACCATCTGAGGACTAAGTCCACACCTCAAATTCAACCAAAATATTGAAGCTGTTCACAATTTTTTTAATTAGTAAGCTCCTTGACCTTGAGAGTCTTGTGCATCCTATGATAGGTGGTTTGTTAACATTTAGAATCAAAATATATAATTTTGGGCCTAAACTTGCCTTGTATGTTGTAACATTGGGTTTCCGAATTTGACAACCTCAGATTTGTTACGTCCAGATTTTGGATGATAAATTTCATCTTTTGGTTTAAATTAGGTAATGAATCTATTATTAAAGATGTTGCCTATGCTGAATGGAATTTTTTTAGGCTTTTAATTTTTCAAATATTTCATGTCAAAACTTAGGAAGCTTAAATGGCCAAAGTATTACACATTACTCCTGTGACCTAGGACCTATAGAAATTACAATACCCAATGATAAAAGTTAATGATGGTCCATGGTCACAGACCTGGGACTAACTGCCCCCCGGATGACATGCTTTGATCTCGCAGTGTCAGAATTAGCCTCAAGACTAATATTAGAATATTAGTGCGAACAAGTTTGTATGTATACCTCAACACAGGCCTTCTGATGTACATAGGCCTGAGAGAATCGAAGTGATGTGCTAAGTTAAAAGTCATGATTTCAAGAAATTGGAAAACGGTCAAAAAAAGACTCGAGTCAAAACAATTTCAATTTGACCAGGTGGAGAAAACGTTCATTGACAAGTCAGGTACTTGATCACCTAAATGACCATACTTTAAAAAAGATCAACCAAAACGAAAAAATCAGTAACTGCAAATGCAGTAAGAATCGTATTCTACGACGTGGTAAACAAACAAATTTTGCCAAATGTTCCATACGCTAGCTGATGTCAAATGTCAGTGACAGCACTTACTATTAGTCAAATTGAAGTCGATCGTGTTTTTACGATCAATTTTTTGCACCCATGGCGCTAGTTGTTAAATACGCTAAATTATTTTAATGACATATATTTAACGCAGATTCTTAATTGTGGTATCAAAAATTAGCATATTATGGACAACTTACCGAGGAAACATGGTTTATTTCTTCATTTTTGTGCCCCTTTGTCAAGATGATTTTTAATGATTTTCTGCTATTTCAAAGGCGCACACTACTAATTACTAATTTATTACGGGCGCTTTACACTAAAATCATATATTTTGTTTTGGGTGTGCCGTTGAGAAATATAAGTGCCAACCATAAAAATATCATTCAGTTTTATTTTTTGCCTAATCGTTCGGGGAGTTGCCCCTTACAAAATAAAATTAAAGAAAAAAAACACCTTAAAAATAAAAAAAAAAACCTTGGATCAAGTCGAATCAATATAATCCACCATCGTAGCCCCTGCATGGCAATGGGGAAGAGCTCAGGAAGGGCAAAATGGGCTTTCCTCATTGCGGCCCACAGTCTCATCCCACTCAAAATATATTTAACGATTTGTCAAAATTCATCAAACTTAAAAGAGAGGTGACGCGTTGAAAATTGTGTACCCTTTCAATCTAATTTTAAATACAAACGTAATATATGGTATTTCTTGATGGGGATCCGGAAAGTGGAACAAACAGGGTTGGAGCATGATGATTGATGAATCATGATTTGACCGAGCCCTGTGAAAATGTGGTGTGCTTGCACACCTTGTGAACTTTCACTGAAAAATACATTTTTCTGCTTACTTCTTCTCCTTTTATTTTTGTATTTATTCCATGTAGGGTCTACTTGCGTCTTGTGCTAAGCATTGGTGAGAGAAAAAATAAATAGGTTCCACACCAGACCCATCTCTCAACTCTTTTTTTTTACAAAGATAGTAGCATAAAAACATAGGCGGCGGAAGCGGGGGTGGGTGGGAGACATTTCCCCCTAAATTTCACGAGGGGGGACCTCAAAATATAAAGAAGAAAGAAAAAAAAAAGAAAAAAAGAAATGCCGACAATTTGGACAAAAGTGTCATGATCAAGTATTGAAACATTTTCAATCTCAACGATTCTAAATAATCATATAATTTGATATGTTCGCAACATAATCCCATTCAAAGTGTTTGTTCACTCAAAGTGTTAGTTAAATGTTTACCTTTCTGGGCTATTTTTGCTTGCCAAAACTGCTGCGCAAGGCTACGCGCGACATCGCGTAATGTTTAAAAATTTGACGCGGAAGGCCGCTGTCCTACTGTGAAAGAGCCTTTTTAGCAGCAAAGCCAACGATGCGTAAAAAGTGCGTACATTTGAATTAGACGCTACTCTTTGCGTGTAAAAGTGACCCGCGTAAACGCAGCGCATTTCATTGCATTTGATCAAAATCGCGCACCTCATAATTTTGGTTTAAAAAACAAATATGGCTGACAATTTTAGGTCAATGTTGACAGTAATAATTCTCCTTTTTGTAGTTGTTACTCAAGATTAACAGTTCCTTTTTGTAGTTGTTACTCAAGATTAACAGTTCCTTTTTGTAGTTGTTACTGACTTTTCTGGGACATTTGCAAGCGACGAATCTTCTGATTGGCATTGCACACCCGGTAAGTGAACCAAATCGAGCTCACACTCGAGCGACGTTAGGAGCGATATAAAACGATAAGAAAGTCAAAAGAAGACCTACCATTCTGCTGTATCTTTGACCTGATCAATAATATATAATTTTACTCATCATATAGGCCATATAAAAGGCTTCAAATTTTTGAAGCCTTTTTGACGTTGACATTGGCTTTATCCTTTTCTGATAACGGAAACAAAACTTGGTCGATACAGCTTGGGCATTATACGTTTGTGAAATATAATTAAACGATAATACATCGTTTTCTCTTAACGGAAACAAAACATGGTTGATGTGAAGCGAGTTAGCGCAGCGGCAGTTCCCTCGCTTTGCAACAATGAGGTCCCGGGTTCGATCGGCCAGCGATGTATGTGCATTTGGTTTTCAGTCTGTACTGAGGTACTCCGGCCTTCCTCCTGCATTCAAAAACTGAATTTAAAAACATGGAGCCCAGTGGAAGATCAGTTTCCTTTTCGGGGCCTAAGCTAAGGCTACGTTCAACTAGTAACTGTGAAATTTTAAGAGTATATTTTAACATTTTTTAAATAGATATAAATTATAAATACACTACTTGATCTCGCTCTGAGTTCCGTTCCCCGCCCGATTCTGTGGATTTACCCCATCAACTGCGGGAGTATGTCAATTATAGATATGGTCTATTGTTATGAAGTCTAAAATCATTCCCGGGAGATCATTAGAGATTTTGCCTGCTATATGACGATTATGTGTGGAATTAAGAGTGGGATCAGCACATTACATATCAGGGCCTATAGTTTGTATGAATTATGACTTAGTGAAATATTTTTGACATTATATTTCATTTATCACTCATTCTGTCGTTTGAATACTGTA
This sequence comes from Ophiothrix spiculata, assembly GCA_000969725.1. Taxonomy (NCBI): domain Eukaryota; kingdom Metazoa; phylum Echinodermata; class Ophiuroidea; order Amphilepidida; family Ophiotrichidae; genus Ophiothrix; species Ophiothrix spiculata. Next base: position 12,232 of record JXSR01S004254.1, read on the forward strand.
TGAGGTCGACTTTAGGCAAAATAAACCAAACATGTAACGGGAATGTGCAGCCACATTGACCCCAATTTTCAAACCTCCTCTCACCGAATGACCCCCTTTTAATTTTTCACAGGTTGCTCTCACTGAATGACAATTGTTTTCATAAATACATTTTTCTCAAAAGCTCTCGCCGAATAATGACCCCCATTTTCCGAAGAAAATGCTCTCACTGAATGACCTTGTTTTCATAAATAAGTGAGTTTTACCATGTATTTTCTGATAATTTTTACTCTATGTGAGTGTTAACACCTGTAGATCATACCTAATAGGTTTTAATACCCCAAGGATAATTATTTCATGTTTTTTATAGTTGTTCAAACACCTCACTGGAAGACCTCAAGTTTTGCGATAAATTTGAGCGCCTCACTTAATGACCCCCCTTTTCAATGCAACGAGATCCTCGCCAAAAGACCCCTATTTTGTACTTTCCTCACCGAATGACCCCCTTTTTTGAGAGCTCCTCACCCAAAGACCCCCATTTTTTAACCTGTCATCGAAAGACCCCCTCTTCTGAGATCCGTGCCGCACACCCCCGTCACTTTCAAATTAGAGTGCCCCCGGCCCCGCCGGGGCCAAAAATAAGCCGGGATCAACTACCGTGCCTTGAGGAACGCCAGATTAGTTTGCAGACAAGCAGATTTTATTTCAAATTATACATAAAGGCTTCCAAAAAAATTACCACCAAACAGAATGTGCTATCTAGTCTGAATATTATATTATATTCGTAAATAGTAGATATTTTCGAATTCTCTCTATAGATCGCGTAAAAGATTGTTTCACCAATCATGCACGACAAGATCATGATTATTTGCATATATACCACGTGAATCAAAAAAATTGTGCACGGATTAAAACTGATCTTGACCTTATAAAAGCACCAAATCATAAATTTCTTGTTAATGTAGTAAAGCAAATTTAATAAGCCTTCAAATGCAGAAAAAATGATTGAAATCGGATGAAAAATAAAAAAGATATGACCAATTTTGTAAGTACGTCTCTTTTTCTTCCATTCTAATGGGATTCACACAGTTAAGCAAGATATTACATATCACAATTACGGGTTATGGCATTATGATAAAAGCTAAGAAGTACTTACAAAATGGGTCATATCTTTTTTTTTTCATCCGATTTCTACATTTTTTTCTACATTTGAAAGCTTATTTATTCTGCTTTACTACATTACCAAGAAATGTATAATTAAGTTCTTTTATCAAGGTCAAAATCAGTTTTAATCCGTGCACAATTTTTTTGATTCACGTGGTATTTGTCAACAAAATCCTTCGGGCGGTCTGAAAGCTTGTGCATGATATTTCCAGGTGCGACTGCAGTGAAAAATCCAGCCAGTGTTCCTGCCAATGTTTTTGAGCTTCTCGTGGTAAAAAAAAAGTTTTCAAAATAAAATAAAAATACGAAATTTTAAATGGGAACCAGTCAAAAATAAATATTTCCCTACGCAAAATGTCTGACAGTTTCGCTAATTATGGTACTAGAAATGCTTATAACTCTGAATTTCCTAAGGGCAAACCTGAATTTAGTAACAAATCAATTTCATACCAAGGAGTTAAGATCTGGAATAACATACCAAAGGAAATTAAAAGTAGTGATAATATTAAGTCTTTTAAACATTCTTATAAAAAATCTCTTATATCAGATTACCCAAAGATGGAAAAAGATTAATAAAATATGTAAATATATATTTTCACCTTTTTTGCATTTTCATTATTTAAGTACAGTTGATGATTAATGAAAGAAGTACCTTAAATTGCAACTTCCCATCCTTTCTCTCTACTCTGTGGCCATCGCATTGTGGATTGAGAGGATGGCATCGATCATATTTTCAATATTTAACATAAAATTTGTAAACAATCAAAATGAAATAATGCATTGTGGAATGAGAGGACAGTATGTTAAATATATGATTCCTTGTAAATTAATCGTGTATAGCTATCTAGATATTTTGAGTCTGGGACCCGACAGGCTTAATGCTTATTACCCAGTCCTCCTCCACAATGTTTGATACAGTTGATTGTACTATTTTTGATATGTTGTTACTGTAATTTTTCATATGTGGAAGAAATAAATTCTTATGTCTTATGTCTGCTGAAAGTGGGCTTCTTACGACATTGCCTCAGCAACCCTGGTCTTATTTTCGTATCTGGGGCGTGTACATGGCAAGATTGGCAAGTTTGTTAGAACTGTCGAAAAGACTTCAACTCAATAGTTTAGGAAGGTCGTGCTAAAACATTTTGTAAAAAGTCAATTTTAAGAAAATAAAAATATGCATTTTCGGATAAGAAATGTCATTATAAATCTATTTATAGCACAAAGATCTCGGTTTTCAGAAGCACATCAAAATGATATGAGTTATTTTGCCTTTTTCTCAGAATAAAAAATCTTTATATAAGTCATCTAAATCGATAGCTCTTGGGATGTTTCCTTGATTGTCTATTTTAAGTTTGAAAGATATTGGTCAATTTATGCACACACAAAAAAAGATTTTATTCAATATTTTGAATATATCTATTGGCAATTTTGTCAAAAATAAGAAAAAGGTGAAAAAATTCTATTGAGTTATTCTATATGATACCTTTTTTTTTTTATATAGGCCTACATATTTTTTTAATTTTGATTCATGATGTTGCGCTGTTCTGTACAACCATCCCGGGGGCCGCTCAAGTAATAATGCTGCAGGCATAGCGTGACCAAGAAAAAGGTGATTTAGGATTTGTTTTTGAGGACAAAAGGGTGTATCAGGTGACACCTTTAAGGGTATCAAAAACAGCCATTTTATCTCATTTTCAAGAAATATGGTACTTTTTCAAACCCTAGTGTTAAAACGGTAACGGTAAATTCAATCACCCTAAGTTTAGGGGGTGTTTTGAAAGACTGTGGTAGCGCTATATGCCTGCAACATCATACTTAAGTGCCCCTCCCCCCGGGACAATCATTTACAAAATAGTTATGCACTTCTTCTTTTCAACAGCGGGCGCCCCTTGTATCCGAGTTACGCAACCACCAAACGGCTATTTCCTCCTGCCATCGAACACGGATCAATATATTTTTGAAATTGATGTTGACGCACGTGGTCACCAAGAGAATCTTCTAATAGTTCACTGGGAGCAGGTTGTACCGTCGGAAGAAGGACTAGAAACACTGCTTCCAATCAAATACTGCAGGTACTAGATAAACTTAATTGAGGATAGATTTTGAAAAGTTATATTGCAGTGCACCCTTTCACGGTTTGCATGATGTTGCCCTATTATAATTGCCCGGAGGATCATAATTATGGTCCAGGACCATATGGACAGGAATATTTCACGGATGGCCAAAGTCCAGTCCTAGACCATGGTCCAGAATAATTATGTGAAGGCGGGTGTGAAGGGTCTGAATCTCAGCAGTAAGAAAAAAAGTCTATCCCTAAGGTTTCACAGTGACATTTAATTCATCTTTTTCAGGAGCACCCAAGATATTTTTGTTTATTGTCACATCATTCACTATTCAGAAGACTATAATTACGGGATGAGCATTATTCGATTTTTCTGTTTTGACTTCGCATACGTAGCCTGATCCCTAAAACGTCGAGGCAAATTGAAGGGGACGTGCAGAAATGACGGACAATAGGCCCTTAGTTTTATTGCTGATTGCATCCATTTGTTTATTGTCATTACATCGACAATAATGTGCTAGATTATTGTCGATGTAATGGTAAATAAATTCCAACCGGAAAAGTTTCTTTAGGACTATGCCTACACTGTTTCTAGTATTGCATTTTATCTTCCAGAAACAAGCGAGCATGCAAAGCTCCCATCAAACATGTAGACCACTCGCGCATCTTCTTCTTTCGGGTCACAGTCAGCTTCAAAGGTCATTGGGAAAAGGTGTCACAAGACATGGTGTTGCAGGCAATGGACCGGACAGGTAGGAAAGGACCTATGCTGCTGACAGCCGTTTTTGACGTGATTTGGAAAAAACTAGTCTAGTCACATGTGACTAAACCTACATATTGCTTATGCACTGGAGCACAATTAGGCCAACACTTTGTGCGACCGGCCGCAACCTGGCCACAGCCTTAATTTTCCAAGATGGTGACCATAGGCTTAATTATATAGGGGAGGATGGGGTGAGTTGGCCCCCCTTTTGTTTGAACGCCCCTGTATGGGAGAGGTTAAGGTCTAGAAGATTTTCCTGTTAACACAAGATAGATATGTACCCAAGCTATGTTTTATGTAAATACTAAGACTCTGCGGCTTATCGTATTTAAATAATTAGAAAAATAAAAAATGTTGTCAATAGGGCCAACTTACCCCGCATGCGGGGTAAGTTGGCCCACCCAGTGGGGTGAGTTGGCCACATTTACAAAAAAAAGAGTCGTACTCATTTTACCGTGACACATTTCATACATTATGTTTTTTTAAGTGAAGCACTGGAATGTTTTGCATACAAAAATGTCCTTTTGAGATGAAATGCCATAATAAATTAATACAATATCGATCTTTTAAAAAGATACGTTGTGACCTACAGTGTTATCTGCATGCAATATATATGCAATATAGGCCTACCAGTTTCATTTAAGACTCCTTGCGTCTTGTTATACGCATCTATTTACTTGTTTAGAATTAAAATCGTGTTAAAACGTCATAAATGTTATTGTGCTAGAGTCTGAGTAGGTTATCATACCATCTTGGGCAAATTCGCCATAGGGCCAACTTACCCCATGTGGTAGGGGGCCAACTCGCCCCGTAGTCCCAGTTTTGACTTAACCACATGGTATACCAACAAAACAAAGGATAAAGTGGATTTGATCCCATGACATGTTGGACATGTACCATAGCTCGTAATCAATAATAATAACTTGGACCAGCGAAGTAATATCTTGACACTAGTACAAAATTACGTTTGCTAAAAAAGTTTACTTAGGTAACTCAAAAACTCGTTTTACTGATAACTCACACAAAGAGATGAGCTGGGTTTTGTAAATTTTATGGTAAATTTGATGCATTATATATGACCAAAAATCACCAGTAACATAATTCTCCTTAGGTCACGTGAGCAGAAACTCGTGGTGGGCCAACTCACCCCGAGTGCCAACTCACCCTACCTTCCCCTACCTCTAAATAATTTCAAAACATGTCATGAATATTTTAAAATAATCTTGAGTTGAACAATCAAACCGAAGGTGGCGATTTTGGAAAATTAAGGCTGTGGCCAGGTTGCGGCCGGTAGCACAAAGTTGTGGTCTACTTGTTCTCCAACGCCTTATGACGTGTTCAAACATGAACATTTAGTTTTTCAGCTCATAAGCCGTTCATGAGCTGATTTGTGTGTGAACACAATTAGAAAGTGTCTCGCTCAATAGGAGTTTCTCGGCCCTGCCCGCGTTGTGGATGTCTAGACCCAGAGCCATTTGACTTAAATTATATTAAAATTCCTTGGTGTGAACACAGCTTTATCTTATTTGTGGAAACCTTTAGAAAAGTAACATGTAAGGTGCGTTGTGTGTTGGATTTTCTCTGATTTATTGTACGGTACGTCAGAAAAATTGAAATCATTTCAAAAACATGCAATATCTGATATGCAAAAGGAATCAGAACAGTACAACATATTTGAAAACATCTGCTTTATTGTTTGTACAAAGATATTAATCGCAAATTTCTGTTAATTAACCTTTCGTTATAACAGGGGTATCTGACCAGACTTCGAATGAAGGAAGTGAAAACATACAAGGAAACAAAGTCAAGCATCCTAATTCTATACATCATCATCGAATTCAGGCTCAAAAACCAATTTCTAAAAGCACCAAGCTGTTACCGACAACTTTGCCAAATGTTCACGCGTTGGGTCACCATGAAGGTGTCCATGGCACGTCGAAGGAAAAACAGCATATCGTCAATCACGGCGCAGAACTGAATAGGATACACTCTGACTCTGTCCGACATCGTCACCATGGTCATCACGACAAGGAACATGGTAAAAACTCCAAGCTGTCGTCGACAGCTTTGCCAAATATTCACGGCCTGGGTCATAATGAAGCCACACATGGGACATCAAAGGAAATACAGCATATCGTTGATGACGGCACAGAACAGAATGGGAAGCACTCTGTCAGACATCATCACCATGGTCATAAAGACAAAGAAATGGATGAGAAGCATGCTGTTTGGAATCTTCATCATAATCAGGATGGTCTCAATCATCGACACCATAATAAGGACACGGAGCATCAACATCCATCTCATCACAAACACGCCTCGCATTCTCATCAGCATCCATCGCCTAACAAAGAAACTTCGCATACACTTGAACAACTCCTTGATTCTTTGCAGCTGATAGAGAACGAATCACACCATGACACGTTAGAGTTCTACATTCCTGAAGAAATCCAAGGAAATAATTACATTGAAAGTGTCGACAATGAACATCCGTCGCCGGATGAAGCAGGTAGACAACATATTGCACACCAATTGCCATCAACATCAGTTTCAAGTTTCAAGCCAAAGGAAGATCTTGGAAATCAAGATAATATTCTTCAGATTTTACAAAATGACCTACATGATCAAAATACTTTAGATCGTGAGAGAAAGGATCATCAACCTGTAACTACCAGGGGGAGGTCGGGCTCATTTTCGGATATTGCGCCAAATAGTGTTCCATTAGAAAATCATCTAAATAGTGGCAACGTAGCAACAGATGATGAAGATAAATTTGGTTTCTATATCCAGCACTCTCAGGAGGAGATGAATAATCCCATGTATACACTACCATCTAAGAGAAATCCAGAAGCTAAGGATGGTAAAATTGGAGATGACATTGCAAGGAAACGGAAACAATCTGATGAAAAGTATCAATCACTTTTGACAAAACTTTCAGAGGATACGCTGCAGGAAGCGAGCATGATTGATGACCAAACCTACCATCAGAGAAGAGAAATTGCAAATCTACAAAAACACGAAACAGTTTTGTCAAAGGAAGTGGTTCAGGAACACCATAAAATTCCTGATCGCACTGAGGATTATTTGGCTCGTTCAAATTTTGAGGATCACTTGAAAGATGAGGGAGTTCAATCTAACACGGAGGTTATTGAAATGGTTCAACGTGAAATTCCTGATCGCACTGTAGCTCCTTTGATACTTTCAGATAAAGAAAAGGAACATCAAGAATATGAGAAATTGGCGAGTATCTACTCTCATCTGACTGAAGACGATAATGAACAAATAGTGAAGATCCCTATCACAACATCAGTCGATGCAAGTGAGGATATATCTAAAAATATTACCAAGATCTTGCTTAACATCCAAAAAACAGTGATCCAAATTTCACAGATGCTGGAGGAAAGTGAAGATACACAAAATATTGGTGAAGATACAGAAACTCCAATCCCTACCAAAAGTTCACTAAAGGAACAACAAATACGCGATGATGATTTTGAGAAAAGGGTTATCCGTCTTCTTCAAGAAATACAAGAGCTGAGCAAAATGAATATTTCTGAAAGTACACTGGAGGTGATTTTGAAAGAAATTTTGCCGGAAAAGAGTGACCTAATCGATGCATTGATACGATACATTTTGCAAGAACAATCTTATGTAGATAAAGCGTCTTTAGCAAACATTATTTTAACTACAAAGAACCCACTAGCTCACAATAAAAATGATCTGCATCATGTTACACCTGTAACCTATGCTACCAGTCTATATCCAGCCAAAACCATGACCACGCAGAAGAACCTAAATTTGGAAATGCTTGATAAGGACACAAGCACTCCTAAGTTCTCGTCAGCTGCATCAACAGATGCACCTAAGATATCTGCTGCAAAAACTACACTGGAGCATACTTCTGGAGAGGGTGTCGTAGAAACCACAACACAAGGTATCTCCAGTTTGAGTAAAAATGCAGTGTCAACTATAACACCTACAGATAAAAGTCCTGCCTCAACAGAAAGCAAACCAACAACCGAGGTAACCACCTCCTTAGAAACTCAGGGATCAGCCTTGATGACAAAGAACACAGATCATATGAATTATGTTGAGACTGCAACGGCTTCTTCTGCAGCACACTCTTCTAGAATGCCTACAACTGCTACCAAACCTTCGAAAATGTCAGAGGAACAAAGCAAACAATTAGCAACTACCACTTCAAAACCTCTTACAGCTACAACTTCGAAAGTTGATCAAGTAACAAATTTGCATTTACTATCTCAGGGTGGTAATTTGCAACAACCCTCTCTTATAACAGACACTCCTAGGATCTCTACAATTGCTGCTCATCCGTCAACACTATCAAAAGAGACTATGACATCATCTGTGACTAACCCTAAAGCCACAAATATTCCTTCGACCACATCATCACAGTATAAACAAGAAGATACTTATTCAGAATCGACCGAAAAGTATAAAGAGGATATCGATTATGAGATGGTAAAGAAAATACTTGCACATGCGGATGCAGACTCTATTGAAAAGTATGAAGTACTGCTAGACAAGCTAGAGAAATCAACTGATTACACCCTGACAACTGTCGAACTAACAACAGAAATTAACCTATCAAAGTTTTCAAACAGGCTGGACGATTTACAACTAGCAAAGATTATAGATAGCGACAAAGGCTTAACTAAAGACCAAGTAAGTATTCCTTCAGAGACTGAGGACTATTTATCTTCATCATCTGACATAGAAAAGTCTTATGGAAACATTGATGAATCGTGGAGTGGTAGTGGTCAAGAAGATACAAGTGACGACAGATCATTTGTGTTTCAAGAGGAACTAGCTGAGCCCACTGGTCATACACTTCACGAAAATGTCAACTTATCTCGTCGCCTTCTCGCGCACATAGACACAACCCAAGACAACCATATAAGTGATGCAAATGCTGGTCATGAAAAAGATCTTCGACAAGAGCAACGAGAATATGCTTTGGTTGCTGAAAATCATCTTCGCGGTGACGCAGGCAATGCTGACGGCGACTTTATAATAAACAGTAAACCAGACACCATTGAAATAATTACTGACATCCCTAACAAAGGAAATCATCTGCGCGGTGACGCGGGCGACGCTGACGGCGACTCTATAATTAACAGTAAACCCGACACCACTGAAATCATCACTGACATCCCTAACAAAGGAAATCATCTGCGCGGTGACGCGGGCGACGCTGACGGCGACTCTATAATAAACAGTAAACCCGTTCCCCCTGAAATTATCACTGAAATCCCTAACAAAGGAAATCATCTGCGCGGTGACGTGGGCGACACTGACGGCGACTCTACAATAAAAAGCAAACCCGTTACCACTGAAATCATCACTGGCATCCCTAACAAAGGAATGACGGATTACATGTTGATCAACATAAACAAGATGACCAACGATTCACATGTGCTAGATACATCAAATGAGGACGACGCCGGAGTCCTTGCAATGGCTTCCACCTTTCCTACAAATGGAGTCCTTGCTGTTGTTCCTACATTTTCTACAGATGTTCCTTCAAAAGAAGTCACTGAATATGCTGCTCAAATTGAAACAACTGACCTAGTGAATGAAGCAAATAACCAGGAAGTTACAATGGATGCAGAAGAGCTGACAACCTACAATACAATTGATTATTTGAAAGAAATTGAACATTTTAAGGATCAGGTTGATCGATTGCTTCAATACGAATATAGCTTGTCTGATACTTTAACTCAGGGTGAGAAGTTAGATGACAACAAATCAATTCAAAACATCTCCACCATTGATGGTTCAAACAGTTCAGTTCAATCTGAATACCACTCTGCATTTGATGGTTCAACAGAAGACAATTCATTTCAAAATGAATACAACTCTGTCGCTGATGGTTCAACAGAAGACAAATCAGATCAAAACGAATACCACTCTGATATTGATGGTTTAACAGAAGACGAATCGGTTCAAAATGAATACCTCTCTGCCATTGATGGTTCAACGGAAGACAAACCAGTTCATAATAAATACCACTCTGCTATCGATGGTTCAACAGAAGACAAATCAGTTCAAAATAAAGACCACTTTGCTTATGATGGTTCAACAAAAGACAAATCGGTTCAAAATGAGTACCATGTTACCATTAATGGTTCAGCGGAAGACAAACCAGTTCAAAATGAATACCACTCTGCTATCGATGATTCAACAGAAGACAAATCAGTTCAAAATGAATACCAATCGGTCACTGATGGTTCAACAGAAGACGAATCAATTCAAGATGAAAACTACTCTGCCATTGATGGTTCAACAGAAGATAATTCAGATCAAGATGAATACCACTCTGCCGTCGATGGTTCAACTGAAGACAAATCGGTTCAAGATGAATACCACTCGGTCACTGATAGTTCAACAGAAGACAAATCAGTTAAAAATCAATACCACTCTGCTATCTATGGTTCAGCTGAAGACAAATCGGTTCAAGATGAATACAACTCTGCCATTGATGGTTCAACTGAAGATAAATCGGTTCAAGGTGAATACCACTCGGTCACTGATAGTTCAACAGAAGACAAATCGGTTCAAGATGAATACAACTCTGCCATTGATGGTTCAACTGAAGATAAATCGGTTCAAGGTGAATACCACTCGGTCACTGATAGTTCAACAGAAGACAAATTAGTTCAAGATGAACACTACTCCGACATTCATAGTTCAACAGAAGACGAATCAATTCAAGAGGAATACTACTCTGCCATCGATGGTTCAACTGAAGACAAATCGGTTCAAGATGAATACCCCTCTGTCACTGATAGTTCAACAGAAGACAAATCAGTTCAGAATAGATACCACTCTGACTTTGATGATGTAACTGAAGACAAAACAGTTCAAAATGAATACCACTCTGCCACTGATGGTTCAACAGAAGACAAATCAGATCAAAATGAATATAACTCCGACATTGATAGTTCAACAGAAGACAAATCATTTCAGGCTGAATACCACTCTGCCTTCGATGATTCATCTGAAGACAAATCAGTTAAAAATGAATACCACTCTGCCACTGATGGTTCAACGGAAGGCAAATCAGTTCCAGATGCATACTACTCTATCGTTGATGGTTTAACTAAAGGCAAATCAATTCCAAATAAATATTACTCCGCCTTTGATGGTTCAACTGAAGACAAATACATTCAAAATGAATATCACCCTGCCATCGATGGTTCAACGGGAGACATATCAGGTCAAAATGAATACCACTCTGCTTTTGATGGTTTAACTGAAAACAAAACAATTAAAAATGAATATCACTCCATCGTTCACGGTTCAACGGAAGAAGAATCAGTTCAAGATGAATACAACTCTGCCATCGATGGTTCAACGGAAGACAAATCAATTCAAAATGAATCCCACTCTGAATTTGATGTTTCAACAGAGGACAAATCATTTCAAAATGAATACCACTCTGACTTTGTTGATTCAATAGAAGACAAATCAGTTCAAAATGAATACCACTCCACTGTTGAGGATTCAACTGAAGACACACCGGGTCAATACGAATACCACTCTAGCATTGAGGATTCAACAGAAGACAAATCGGCCCAAAACGAATACTACTCCGCCATTGATAGTTCAACCGAAAACAAAGCAATTCAAAATGAATATCACGATGTCTTTGATGGTTCAACTGAAGAAAAATCACTTCAAAATGAATACTACTTTGGTTCAACAGAGTACTCAGATGCAAATCAGTATCGTAATATTGAAAGTGATTATTACAGAGATAATGGTGATGAATCCATAATAGTTTCTGAAATAAGCCCAGAATACCAATCAAATGAAAGCCACCAAGATGTGATTTCATACCACCGAGATTCAAGTGAAGCTAGAGAAAGATTCGAGTCATATTCAAACACCAAAACAAATCAAGATGAAATGGACATCGTCGATCAAATTGCCTTTGTCGTAAAAGATGAAAATATTGCGCCGAATGAACATATACTTCAAAATGATCTTAATCAAGACTACGTTGATGCTTTCAATAGCGAAGTTGTTTCCATGTTTACTGGATTTGGGAACACACCTAGAGAATATGCATCTTCAGAAGTAGATGGTGATGATTATTCAGTTAAAGGTAGTCATTCCTTTCTTGACAGCGAACCAGTTGATGACTTTGTGATTCGTTCAGAAGAATCGAGTAAAAACCTAATCTATGATTACGGGTATGCGGAAATCAGCACAGATTACCATCCAGGAAATAGTCATCAAGGTAGTGAGTACGATTATTCGGGATTAGAAATGAGTCAAGGAAACAGTGTAGAAGTGCTTGCAGATACAAAATCATCGCTTCAACAAAGAAGTGATTACATACATTCATACATGAAACCAGGCGACCAACCACATGATTATATTGGTACAGAAGAGTCTCCAGACATCACACTGATACACCAAGCTCAGGAAATCACTGACAAATATTCTGAAATGATAGAAAATTATCCAGATCAAGTTATTCAGCAAACTAAGGAAATTGATCAAGAAGCAACATTTAATTCTCAATTACAAAGAAGTGACGGCCTACTACCTGAGGTAATGAAAGGCTATGAATCACAAGATAGTCATCAAAGTAATGGGGAAGAGTATTTAGAACACCATGACTCATTTGATATGCACCATAGAAGTGAAGACGAATATTTAGAAATTGATAAGAATTACCAACTACCGGGTAATCCGAAAAATAGTGAAAATGAATACTCGACCGGTGAAGATGAATATTCAACCAGTGAAACCACCTTCCACTCAGAAGTTCCCAACTACCGATTACAAGATCACATTGGTATTGACGAGTCTTCAAGTAACAAATTAATGTTCCAAGCGCAAAGCAATCGTCAACGTATCACTGAAAAATATTCAGAAATGATAGAGAGTTACCCAGATCAAGTAATACAGCAAAGCGAGGAAAGTGGTCAAGAAACAGCATTTAATGCTCAATTACAAAGTAGTCATCAAAGAGGTGACGGCATACTTCAAAAGGCAATGGAAGATTATAAACTTCAACATAGTCATCAAAGTAGTTTTTTTGATATCCACCAAAGTAGTGAAGTCGAATATTCGGAAAGTTATCAGAACTACAAACCACGGGGTAATCAGGAATTTTCGACCAGTAAACTCAGTCTCCATCTGGAAGTTCCAGCATACCAACCACAAGATCAAAGTGGTGTAGACAAGTTTTCCGATATCGCACTGATGTTCGTAGCACATAGCAATGGTCAAGATATCACTGACAAAAATTCAGAAACGATAGAGAAATACCCAGATCAACTTATTCAGCAAAATGAGGACAATGATCAAGAAACAACATTTACTAGTCAATTACAAAATAGCCATCAAAGAAGTAATGACATACTTCCTGAGGCAACTGAAGACGATCAATTGAAAGACAGTCAAACTAATAAGGAAGAGTATGTACAAAACTACAGCTCTTATGATATGCACTTAAGTAGTGAAGTAGAATATTCAGAAATGGAACAGCACTACCAACCACGAGGTAATCATCAAAATAATGAAAATGAATATTCAACCAGTGAACATGGCTTCCATTCGGAATTTCGACATAAAACGATTGAGAATGAGCATTTAGATATGAAGTCAAGTTATGATTCACTAAATATGTTTGTGAATAGTGGACCTGAATCAATTTCAAATGAAGCTATAGAATCTTACAATTTTGGCAGCAATTATTTTGAAGAGTTTACGAGTGAGATATCGGATGGGAATGACAGAGAAGAGAAGGATAATCATGTTAATATTGATGCACCAGACCATAGCAGGACTATGACTAAGAATTACATGACATTTAACAATGTGGACAGATTGATTATTGAGACAAATATAAACCAAGAGGAAAAGCGTGGTAATTCCGATGACTACGATTATAATCAAGACGAAAATAGCAGCATGGACGATGATGTTGGTATAAACGTTGGAGATCGTTTTGAAATTAACACCAGTCCCAGCACAGGGGAATCTGTAAGGTTCGGTGGAATACACACTACTACTGCTACTGTTGGAAGCACAACTGTTGATGAAAGTGAAGGAGTTGCTTTGAATATTAATATTGATGTAAATGTGAATTTGAATGGAAATAAAACACAGGCAATCTCCGAAGAAAAACAACCCACAGATACAACATTGACTGAAGAGATTGGTAACTTAAATCCAAGTATTAATGAAGAATCAAGTACAACGACGATAAAACCATCGGGTACAACAGCTACAAAAGTAACTTCAGGTGTTGCAAAAGGGCTGCCAAACACCAATTTAGACGTGCAAACTCCGCAAAAGATAAGTGATTTATTGGAAAAGATACCTCACAATGGTCAGAACATTATCATTATTAATCAAGAAGATAATGGAATTCATATTGATACCAACAGCAACCATGCCGTACCCCCGGCTTCAATTGCGGACATGTCACCAAACATAGAGATAACCAAGAAGACCAATGGATCGAGCCCTGGGGAACACGTACACGTTGTCTTCGGTGCCAGTTCAATCAAAAAGGATAGAAAGTCACTGGCTGTAGAATTGCCAAAAGAAGAACTTACCAGATATGACGATAAAAGCAATAATCACATGACCTTTCATGAGGACCTTCATGCACAACAGAATGAAGATCGTCAGGGCTTACACTCGATGAACATGGAGGATAAATACTTTGCTCCCCTGGATGAAAGGAGTAATACTAACATGGAATCGAAAGAAGAAGATCATGATCGCTCTTTTTCACATCATGTCCATAATGACGATCCGATGACTGAATCGAAAGACGATTACGGCCGCTATGTTTCATATGAAGGTTATAATGACTTGGATTTTGTTAATGGATATGAGAAGAATGAAGTTCCTGCTCCTCTAGGTGTAACCAGTGATAACAACACGGGTAAAATTGCCAGTATTGACTTAATGCAGACCAATCGGATGAGTGAATCGAAAGACAAAGATCACGATCGCTCTCTTTCACATCAAACACATAATGACTTTGATTTTGGCAACAGATATCATGATCACTCATCCAATAACAAGGAATCAGAAAGTATGTTCCCTGGTGTTGTATCCAACGAAAACAATATTGAAGTGCCATTTGATGAAGACGATGCTTATGATAATAACAATATTCGAAGGGAATCACCACATGAAGAGAGTCACATAACATCCGCCAGTGAAGATGAAAAACCATATGAAGCGCTTACACGTGCAGGTGATGATAAGGATGACGATAGTGAGCTTCATGGTCCAGATGTTGAACGACAACAAGATCTTGCAGAAGTACAGAATGAGAGAAAGCATATGATTCCATTCTCAATTACTAATGTCAACAATATTAAAGTTGCACCAGACGACAATGATGATGAAGACAATGACAATGATGAAAGAAATTTGGACGATTCACGGTTGAAGAAGATTGAAAGTCAGCTATCAAAATTGACAGAAAATGACAATGTCAATGACAATGAAGACTGGAAACAAATAATGTCTAAACAAAATGATGTCATGGATGCCACAATATTTCCCACGATTCCTGGATCTTCTGGAGACGATTTGGAATTTGTAAAGAAGCTAAAAGAGATCTTTGAACAACAAGCAAATGAAAATCGTCCTTTAAATGTTGATACCAGGACGCCACCACCGCAGATTCCATCGTATAAACAAATTGAAAATGGTGACCGATATTCAAATGAGAAAGGAGCATTCTTTCATGTGCCAGAAAGAAACCAGTTTGATACGAGCCCACAATCCAAACCATACTACACCAACACACAACGGCAATACGGTGCTGGATTTCTAAATCAAAATTCGCCATACGCACATGCAGGAAATGTCCAACCTGCGATGGAACACTACCCATCAATGTATTACAGGCATTATTCACAACCATTGAATCCACAAACTCGACTGGATAATGTCCATCTGCCACCGATGCAGCAGAAATACCAACCGGAGTATTCCTCATCTTCATCTTCAGTCGATTATGATGATTACTCTTCCGAAGACAAAGAGACTCAAAAGAAGAAATCGAGGCCAAACCAAGACTCTTATCTCGGACCTACAGTGCCTTCATACTGGGAGGCTTGGGATTACTGGTCAGGATGTTCCGAAACCTGCGACGTTGGTCACCAGATGAGGAGGCGTCTGTGTATCATGACTCAAAAGACTCCGTGCGCTGGAAAAGATTTTGAAGTACAGTCCTGCAAGATCATTGACTGCATTGGTGAGTATATATTGTCGCTTGAAAGAATATTTTCCACGTTATCTTAATAATATGAGTTATACTGATTATTGTCGGTATATTGTCGCTTGAAAGAATATTTTCCACGTTATCTTAATAATATGAGTTATACTGATGTGAATAACGGTTTTTTTTTCTATTTTCTTCAGCATAATTTAATAAAAATGGGAGAAGTAGATCCAACGGACAAGGCACAAAACACGTCAAGGATCAAATATGATACGGGAGGTTACCTAGATCATAATAATAAATTGGAGGTAAAAACAAAGTAAGCCAACTTGATGTGATGAAAAAATAACACAATAAATAGGCCTAAATCATAGAAAGTGTGTATATAGGCCTAAAGTAAATACAACAAGTAAAAACAGAAACAAAATAAAGACTCACCGAAAATTCAGATATACATATAGAACGGCACATATATATATATATATATATATATTCTATATGTATATCTGAATTTTCGGTGAGTCTTTATTTTGTTTCTGTTTTTACTTGTTGTATTTACTTTAGGCCTATATACACACTTTCTATGATTTAGGCCTATATATTGTGTTATTTTTTTATCACATCAAGTTGGCTTACTTTGTTTTTACCTCCAATCTGCATAATTTACTTCATTTTTTGGTATACAAGATCAAAAGAAGAGTGAAGGGAAGAATAGTTGACGTCGTATCGTACACTTTTGATTTTTTTTCACCTACTTTCGCTATCTCTCACAATTTCTAAACTGTTTTCTCTGGCAGTGGATGTGTCTGAATGGAGCCAGTGGGATGATTGGTCAACATGCTCCCATACTTGTGGGCCAGGCATCAGAAGACGCCAACGCCATTGTGACATCCGTGACAACCGAATGTGCGAAGGTGATACTACCGAATCAGTTGTCTGTGAAATCAACGAATGTCAAACTCCGCCAAATATAATTGAACAACTTGGTGAGCGAGTTATTGAGTCCGTAACATCTCCAGTTGAGACAGAAACAACAACTGCGTCTGTGTGGACAAGATGGACATCGTGGAGTGATTGTTCTGTTACCTGTGGGATTGGTGTTTCTATCCGACAGAGGGCGTGCACGGCTATTACATACGCCCCACATTTGTGCGTGGAATCGCGTGAGGATAGAAAGGAATGTGTGATGAATTCATGTTTAGGAGGTAAGTACATTATAACTCCTCTTTTTAATTCAACCGGATTTAAAAAAGTATCTTTAATATACAGGAAGTGAATGGACGATTTCCAGGCTGGACTTTAGTATTTACCCGACAGCCAACATAGCCAATGGCGGGTAATTTTGGCATCGGGTGTGTGAAAGTAAAGCGTTACCGTCTGACTGGCGAGTTAAAGTTTGTTGAGTCGGCCGGTGTTGAGTATATAGTAGTAAACAAACATCCAATTTCTTATCGAACATGAAACTTTGTACTACTACTTGCCGGTCAGGCTAGTACACAAATATCAACGTCTAGCACTGAGTGCTCCTGGGTCGATATCAATCATCCCCAAAAATTCACTACAAATAATCTTGGATCTATCATAACTTTGACCACGGTGGTCATACCTGTCTCGATTCAAGTTTGCATACATCTGGTGTCAATGAAACGCAGGACCAAATTGTGAATAAACTCACAAATCCTTTTCACTGAGTATTTGAAATGAGACTCGTTGTTTTTAACCTGCTGCGCGACACTTATGTGTCTCTGAAAAAACATAAACTCTCTTGGTCGAGTTGTTAAATAGCTTCCGTATTCTTTAATGCTGGGATGATAAGGTCGTTGTAGAAAAGGTGTGACCATCCTTTATAGCAATATGAGAGTCAGGACCAATTGTTAAGTACAATTGCTCTTCAATACGTAGAAGTCTAGGGTATTACAATATTAGTTGTTGAAACCGTTACATGATAAGTAGGGTTATTCTGTAATTAGGTCAACCATTTTTCAAAATCGTCAAAAATTAAACATCGTTCAAATAACGCCATTTATGTCTCAAATTAAAGGTTATAGCATATAGTCAAATGAATTGATATTTAAATTTGCTTTAGAATCAGGTTTTACAAGATATGGACTAAATGTCAAAAATGACATGTTGCGGACGTACATTTCAAAAAATGCTATACTTTCAGCCACCCTGTACTTCTTTTTCTTGTTGTTTGAAACAAAATAACTTTGTAAATATTTTAATTTGATATAAACTCCTTTGATTTGAAACTTTGCCCCTTTCTGAATCCATGTTTATTATTAAGAAATATTGGATACAACTTGTTGCGGACGTGCCTATTGAAATTTTCATAGAGTACGTCTGCAACGCAAAAAATGTACGTCCGCAAAGGTCGAACATTGTGAAATTATAACTCAAACATTTAAGTTGTGATTTTTTCTTTGCTAGCATTCTTAAGTTTGGTCCTTCTTGCAAACAAAACTGTATTAGTTTCAACCAAAGACCTGCACACTTCATAGCAATTTTGACTGAAACACAAAGAGTCCAGAAAGTGCAATTTCTATGAATACGTCCGCAACGGTGGTTTGTCGTGACCTGCCTCCCAAACTAAGAATGGGATTGGAATGAAATTTTCAGGTTTTGTACTTCTATCAGAGATATTTCAAAATCCAAAGACTTCATAATTTGGAAACTCTAGGTACTCAAAGTCTATGAAGTTTACGTCCGCAACTACAGAACTGCCCAGTACTAAATTAGAAGATTGATCACAAAGAAACACCTTTATTGCCATTTTGTATTCGCATTCAGGGCATGAATCGGCACCAATCGTGGAAGATGAAGGCGGTGCCATCCACGTAACATGTGAATACGACCATGGCAAAACTCCAAAAGAAATCTACTGGATGTCACCAACGGGGGAGAAAATTACTGAAGAAAACACAAGACGTAGTTCCAGGTGGGTCTATATATGGGGGAGCGGGTTTGCGTAGCGTCTTGCACCAACCAATGAGGTCCGGGGTTCGAGTCCCGCGCCCGGCACTTTATGTGCATTTGGTTTTCAGTCCATGCTCGCTTTCGCAGCTTTTTCTCCGGGTACTCCGGTCTTCCTCCTGCATTCAAAACTGAATTAAAAAAACATCTTGGAATCCTGTTGAAGATAAGCTTATTTTAACTTACTTGGTACCAAGTACCAAGTAGGGTTTCCTTGGCGAAAGCCTAAACAAGATGATGACTCTGTTTGTCCTATCATCACTCTTCCAACCCCTTCATGTATATAAATATTATCGTGAGCTTGCGCGAAATACAAAATTAGGAGTCAAAATCCGGACCCATTTGTAAAATGCCAACTTTCAAAAGCTGTAATGGGTAACGGCGACCTTCAGTGAAGCTCGCAAAATACAGAATAGCTCAAAATTAGGAGTCAAAATTCGGACCCGTTTGTAGAATGTCAATTTTCAAAAGCTGTAACGGGTAAAGGCGACGTTCAGTGAAGCTGGCAACGAAACTACAAGTTGCAATCAAGCATTTTATTCTATAGGCCGCTTATGAATGTTTCCCCTAAGTCAGTTCATAATGTTTCAATATCTTCTTATTTCAATACACTGGAATTGCATTATACTGGAAATTGCCTTTTGGCAAAATATTTAGGGTAGGCTACATAGCTTCCCGTTACTGACGATTTTAGCCCTAGGATTTCGCGCAGAATGAACGGCACAAATTCTTTCTATCTTTCGCGATGTATGGCATTCAACTTATTGATAAAAAGCTTTTAGTGTTTGTAGAAAAAAATACCTTGATAGCTGATGAAATGTATGCTTTGTTTATACTCCTTGTAGATATAAGGTTGTAGGAGATATGCTGCACATATTTGGCGTAAGACGAAAGGACCAAGGTGCATACCACTGTGTTGTCATCATGACGGACGAAACGATCGATACTGCAGATGCCTTGGTCGGTGAGTTGTTGATACACTATCTGGACGATTTTCTTTTAGCATCACTTCACCTAATACTGACCGTCCCCGGATAGTCACTGGTTTATGTTAAAAGGTCTTTTTGTTTTACTCTTTCTATGATATTTAGATCCCCTATAACGGCTTAAAACAATGATCTTGTTTGTATTAAACCTGAAATTCACACGGTACCCTTTTCCTCACAGCATTTAAATCTTTACGTGAGGGGTGGATGTGACTATAGTGTCAGCGGTGGAATAACGCTGCTGACAGCTAGAAAAAATGCTGATACACATTTTATCCCACCAAACTCATTGAAAGGATTTATTCGATATCGTTGTGTGTTTCTTTTTTATGCTCTCCCAAGGCATTGTGACTTGCAAGGATCATCCCTGCAAGCATGGAGGAACGTGTGTTGAAGAAAAGACAACAAGACATCATCACTACGCATGCGTGTGTCCTTCTGAATACGACGGTCGACATTGCGAAAAGGGTAAGGTGTAATCACTTTAATATGAGAGTTTTGTTTTGTAAACATGTATACCAAGAAATTGGCTTGCTCATAACATAACACAATTTTAGAAAATAAGTATCTTGAAATATTGAAGTTAGCTCCAACGTTTTTTTAAGTTTTAAATATCCATTTGATATTCAAAAAATTTAGAGAATGTATATAGGGTTTTAGTTGTAGCAAATCAAAATGAATTGCTGAAAGTCAAATCTTATCACAAAATGTTTACAATGTTTTGAAAAACTTTGAAAAACTAACATGAACTATGCAGCCAGCCAAATTTCATTCATTACTTTGTAAGAAAGAACTCAACTAGCGCTCACTCTTGCTTCACACATTAAAACAGGGAGTGCAAATTGAATTACAATG
>JXSR01S004255.1:17048-29005 GCA_000969725.1 Ophiothrix spiculata
GAAATTTGAATAGAAATGGACATATTTATATAAAATGAATGAACATGATAATAAAATCCTGTTGGGTCAAGGGAAGACAAACAACTTTTCTTTCATGACTTTTCTTGAAGTTTGATATTTACTGAAAAAAATCCGAAAAACCGAGGGTCTATTTAGTTTGGATCGACAATAACTTCATTAGTCCCAGACTAAACTGATTTTTTGTTCTTCTGGGAAAATATGCCAATGTTCCAAAATGGAAAAATGATGAAAGTATAAATTCTATCATAAATCTTTAAGCAAGAACGTAAATTATCACAAATTCCCAAAATGTGCTATTTTTAAGAAATTGAATTTCACTTAGTCCGGGACTAACTTTAGTCCAGTTTTGTGCATGTACGGACCTTAGGGTTTCCTCCCTGAGGGTTGACTACCGGCTCTCCACCACTGGTCATATATGTTTGTGTATTGTATATATTGTTGTAATTTTAAGAATGCAATGTTAATACGCTTAGACCTCGGGTTGGATCAACATCTTTTAAATCACAGTTCTTTGGTCATTCAGGGGTGCTGGTAGATATTGCTGTGGATGAAGGCTCGAGTTGAGTTGACTTTATTGGTACCGGTAATTGTGATCGTTCCTGTTTAAGTTTTCTAGGAAATATGCATACCCAAAACGTCGGTGCTAATCCCGGATCTTATCCACCTCAAGTACCTGGCACTATGCAAAAGGTTTCTTGATTGAGATTTTTCTGGAGTCGTGTCTTTTCTGAGAATGGAACTCCATCAGTAAAATCAGTCTCCCATTGCTGTAAGTTGTACCTTTCTGAGGTTGTTTGATATCTGCTATAGATGTTGTGCTGTAGAGTATGCAGTCTTCTGTAAAGAGTTTTGACAGATTGTGTTGTTCACACACTTATGGTGCATTCATAGTTTGACGATTTCACGACGATTCCATCGCACGATGTCTGCCGATACGCAGTCTTTACACGCGCTACACATAGTGCGCTTTAACTTTTGAAGACTGCGTATCGCTAGACGTCGAGCAATGTTGCAGTGATGGAATCGCTGGACTCTGAACGCACCATAAGGGAGGTCATGGAAAGCAGTTATAAATAATAAAGGTCCCAAAAACACTGCCTTGTGTGACTCCTGACTAAATTGAATACAAGTTCAAGTGTGTGGAAGAATGTCTGGCATATGGGACTTTGTCAAATGCTTTTGAAAAGTTTGATGAAATAAAATGAGTCTGCTCTTTCTTATCAACATGAAATATATATTCTTGGTAGGATCTTGTTACTGTTAATCTTGTAGGATAAGAGTTGACTTTGATTAACAGGTCCTTGTCTTTAGAAACTCATGTGCTGTTTATTGGTCTCGTCAAGGTGTTTGTTGATGTTGCTGCACAAGGTATGCTCCATAACTTTGCAGGTAACTGACAGATTCTAAACAAGACTGGAGTTTTCAATAACTTTTTGACTTCATCTGTGTCTGGCAATACTCCAGCACAAGTTTGTTTGGAAACTCTTGTGTCTTTAAATCTTGCTTTTAATTTTTTTTGTACACCCATCAAGGGTGTTCCATTTTATTTATTCATAAATGTATCATCTTTGTTGTTACTGTCATCATCATCTATCTGCATGATCTATAAATTTCAATCATAATTCAAATCTTATTAAAAATTATAGGCCTACAGTTCTAGATCTGAAATTTGAATTTGTATCAATCAATATTCAATGTGCATGTTGTTGATGACTTTTTGTGCCTAGATTCAAACTTGTATGTCAACAGATGGATTTAATCATTCAGGAAATAATTGATTTAAGGGCTTAGAACTTTCATTAAATGTGAGTGGGAATCAGACAGAAATACAAACCATTACATGTGCTTTTTAAAAACCTCTTAAATAAAGGTCTATTCATTGTCTGACTACACATGTATGCAGTGAGTCTAATTTTGTATGTGTTTTTTTTTCAATTTAATTCTATTGGAAAAGGTCCTTCTTAATCATATTTTAAATACTAGTACCAAACTAAGGGAACCTTTATTCAGTCTACATTTATGTTACATCTCTGACTGGAGCTATCATCAACCTACCAATATAGATACACCAACCATATAGGTACGTCGGAGTTGACGGTCAGCTTGAACGGCTCAGTTGTAATGCGGCTAGCCACAACCTTGTTGCTTAGTCACTAAATTGATTGATCACTGGATTTATATTGGTCGGAAGAATTACTAGACAGAGGGGAACTTGGTCAGTGGAGAAGGATAGACAGAGGGAGGTTGGTCAGTATTAAGGGTTAGTCGAGGGGCCTGGGCAAGATCTAGTTACATCTAGTTTTAAAGTGAAACACGTTGAAATAATTGTTTGGTATAAATATGTATCATGTGTGAGTGTGAGTGATAAAGTTGTCTTAATTCAATTAATTTCCTTTCATCCGTGTTCAGGTCTAAATGCATACATGTTTGTTTTTGCTGTATTTTGGAAACCATGGCCTACACTTGTAATACTAAGTTAAGTTTGACCAAAATTTTCCTTGCTGCAATTTTGGCCTAAATATGCTAATAATGTGTGATTTGCATAATTCATGCAAAATCAGAAATTGATTTAACTGGCATATCTTCCATTAGATCTATCTTTGTGATATAGTGAGGGGCTACCTAAAGTAGTTAAGGTACTGTATTTTTGTATTGCTTTGTGTGTTTTTTTTCAGGGTAAGCAGACATCATGACGACTATGGCAAAATTAGAACAAGAACTGGCCAATTTGGACATGGAAAGAGAAGCATTACGAGGTGGAGGGCCAAGAACATATACTAACACAACAGTCACTTCTAAATCTATCTACCAAAGCGAACCAAGAAAGTACCGACCAGTAGAAGCTCCAAAGCCAAGAACAGCGGGTTCTCTTCCACCATCAGGACCACACAAAGGTAGGTAGGCCTGTCTGCAGGCAATATTTGAATAACATGCACCCCTTTTTTTAGTTCCCTAGACCCCATGATTTTTAAAGTAAAAAAAAAGTTCTATAAGACCTTATGTTGGAAAACATATGCGGCACATACAAGAAATTTTTTTGAGTACCCCTTCCCACCTTCGGGGAGAGGACATATGTCCCTCAGTATCTCTTATCTTCAATTATATAGACTTATCCATTTTCACATATTCTGACTTGATATTTGCTTTTACTTGGTGCGACCTGTGCATATATTTGCCTGTACAACAGAATATTAAGAACTTGTGCTAGTTGTTTAACATTAATTTTGAGTTGAATCAAGTGGATGGCCATGTAGTATTCATGATAGTAGTGGATATTGAGGTCTATGAATGTTTGACGGATTTGGTCTATACTAGACCACTTTGTTCCAGCTCAACATCAAATATGAAGTGCCTCTCTCTATAACTAATAAACAACATCCACATTGTTGTAAAAGTTAGTCTCATCTCTATTAACTAGCCCATCCATTTCACTCTTGTCTCAACGAAGTCCCAGCTACATGTAGTAGAAAGTAAAAATAATACAGTTAAAATTATCGGTTGCATGTGTTGCGAGCATGTGGCAATAATTAAATGGACGCAAGTAACCCCTCTTTGATTATGCGGAGGTTATAGTTGACAATCTTAGGTACTAGGCCTAGCTATCCACTGTAGAAAGTTGAGACCTTCGTGTATGAGGAGCATATGTAGGACGCATAAATGATATACTAGTAGTGATTATAATAGATTTGTACATTTGGAAATAATAATGGACTCGCGGACTAAACTCTCGTTGATAACTGGTAGGTACTTCCCAACACTATGGGTATTTTCATGTTCAAGATAAGTTTGAAAGTTAATTCAAACTTTTTTCCCAATCTAATACCATAATCAAAGGTACCGGGTATGAAGATTTCAAATATTAACCAGCTTTATATACTACATTTAATATATCTAATTGGGTGGTGGTAATAAATAAATTTACTGCCATGACAGTGATGGTGCAAAATATCTACCCAAGGTGACTGAAGATCATGGGTTTATTATGGCCTGACACCAATGATGGGCAACGGTAGGCCCATGGTCTTCAGTCATCGAGGGGAGGGCAGATATTTTGCACCATTATGCAAATAAAGAAGTTTATAAATATAACACAGAACATGTAGAAAGTAGAGAGATGGACAGGATTCTCATCCCCCGTGAGATGATGTCAGCCCATGTCTAAGGGAACTTTTTTGTAATTTGTTGAACTGGTGGCAGATATCATCGGAATATTTTTTGTCATGTAATGTAATTTCACCCAATTAAAAGATGGGAATATGATTTTGTCCAACTATTTATTCAGTTGAATTGTATTTTCAAACAAAATATTAACTGTAAATGGCCAAAATTTGCCAAAACAGTGATTGTAAGTTTTAAAAAAGAGATTGCAAGTAGTGATTGCGTTTTCAAGTTTAAGAAAGAGGCTTGTTTACCACAAATATTATCAATGATGTTATATCAACGTAAAATCTATTAGATATCTCAAGTCCAGTGCTATACTACACTATGTAGTACTCTATGCAACATCCAGCGATTTATCTGCCAAGAAGATTGAAGCTTGGAGACAGATGTGTCTGTTGACAGACTTGATACACGAGATACCAAGTATGGCTGGCCGGGTTGACTAGCGAGGTTGAACTGACCTCATGGCAGCCTGGATGGCTAACTCACAGCGTACAAGAAAGACCTCAGGAGAGGGGGAGGGGAGGGGTACTCGCTA
Organism: Ophiothrix spiculata; assembly: GCA_000969725.1. Lineage (NCBI taxonomy): Eukaryota > Metazoa > Echinodermata > Ophiuroidea > Amphilepidida > Ophiotrichidae > Ophiothrix > Ophiothrix spiculata. Next base: position 21,769 of record JXSR01S004255.1, read on the forward strand.
TCAAAAGTGATAAGTATGTGCCTACTCTTGGTCGAAACCTAGGGGCATATAATATCTGATAATATGGCTACTCCTAATTAAAAATATGCGATCATTCAGGAAAAGGTGAACTATAACCGAGTAAATTGTTCGTAAAAACCTGCTTTTAAGGGTGATTATTGTATTGGGAAGCATTTGTAGAAGGGTCATTGAGGATAAGCATACAAAGCAGATGAAAACACATTTGATTAGCTAATGCCAGTTTAACAAACAAGATGTGTAGAGGTAATTTAGTTTTTCTTGAGATACTGACAAGTACACCAATATGACATACAAAAAATGTCACTCTTTAAAAAAGACCATTGAAGTTTTAGATTAAAAGCACACCAGAATTCCTGGCAATTCTATAGGCCCTATCTAAATTTGATAGCAGAATTAGACCTACATTTTGTACCTGCAATAAACCCATGTCCCACATTGAATCTAAATTAACAAACATCAGGACTCTTATTGAAGCTCTTTGCTTTAAAGTTCAACCTATTCAGATTCTGATTTTTCCCAAATCATGTAAAATACATACTTTTTGCTATGTCCACTTTATAACCATGACAATAAAAATGTTTAAATAATTTAATGTTGTGACTCATTTGAATTACATTAGACTCACAAATTAACTTCATTATAGTTATAAATTTGTCAGGCATTATCTACACTTGGTAAACATATTTGCGATATGTTATCTCTACATAGAATGTGTATGACCTAAGGTATGAGAGATAAACCCCTACTCCTTAAACATAATGCATGCATACAGATTGATATCATGTACCTACAGTATATGTTTTCAAAATAGTGAATGTTTAATTTACTTATGCTCTGAGGGCACTGCCATTGAGACTTGTGTATATCGGAACTTGGGCGTGATACGTGGGTGTCACGATTAAGGTATCAAAAACAGCAAAAATTTGAAAAAGGGTATCAAAATCACACACCTAATACACGAAAAGGGTTGTCTTAAAACATGAAAGAGAGGGATTCTCTCATGCAAACTCTTACGTTAATTTGAAATTTCTGGGTCTTACATTCTTAGGGAAAAATAACATACATACTCAGGGTTAACAAAATAGTCATATGTGTAGGGTATATGATAACAAAAACAAATTAAAATCACTCTTAAGGAGCTAGATAAAAATCACTAGGCAATACGTACTTGGGGTATATTTTGTCCTAGGGGAAACTCCTCGTTTAGGGTACTGTACTTTTCAGATGTAGCTGGACACGTATAGTGTACAGGTCTCAATTAAAGTGCCCCCCGGCAGATAAATGCTATGGCATGTATTTCCATTAGCTCAAATTGTTCCGAAACAGCAAAGTTCAAGGCTATGAATATTTTATGATGCGATGCAAATGCAAGCAATTAATGTGCTATTGATTTCATTTGATTTGCACCGCTGTAATTACTGATACCTTTAAGATATTTACTGACGAGAGGGTTTGTTTGTTACTCTCTCTTGAAGTGCTCAGTGTATAGGTCTAAATGAAAATACATTTTGTTAGAAAAAGAGCTAAGCCTGTGTTTATATTATTAGTATGTTGTAATAAGAGGGCCCTAGTTAGAGGTACGGATATTTCAACAATGTCTTTTAGTTTCCATAATAAAATCCTGGGAATTAAATAATAATGGTGTACAGAATTACAAGATTACAAGAAAACTTGTTCACTGTATGAAAATTGTACTTTTATGCCCAAAAGAAAAAGTGGTAATTAAGAACTGATATCCCAAAAGAATTTTGTTTTCATTTTAGGCAAAGACGCTGTAATTCCCTGACCAAGATTTGAACCTATAATCTCTTGGATTATCATAATTTGAAACAGTTGATTTTAAAATATAGGCCTACGCTGAATCCAGAAGATGTTGATTTTTGATCTATTATAGATCTATGTCCAGTACTGAACATGTCACTATTCAATGTGGAATATTACAGAGCTAGTACATGTAATTGCATTTTCAATTGGTTTAAAGGATTAGGCTAGATTAACTAGATAGTCTTATTATGTCATGTGTACTTTTTGCATGCTATCGTAGAAATGCAGGATTAAGCTAATAGCACTAGATATTATATAGTATTAGTGCTAATTCTATTGTAGAAAGTAATATTGATAAAGTTACGCATGCTTGTAAAATAAAAAAATGTGCTGCCAATACTATACTGTGATCATCACTAAATAGGCAGGAATTTTGAGGCTTTTCTTATTACCCGCAAGCAACTCTTGTCCCACCAACAAGCGCGTCATACACACTGATGCTTATGAAACGCACTGAGGTAATTGTACAGTAGCAGTGTTAATTCTGTTGTAGAAAGTAATATTGATAAAGTTGCGCATGTTTGTAAATTTAAAAAAAAAGTGCTGCCAATACTATATACTGTGATCATCTCTAAATAGGCAAGAATTGCGAGGCTTTTCTTTACCTGCAAGCAAGTCTAATTCCACTTCAAGCGCATAAACCGATGCTTATGTTTTAGCCATGCACACGCTTTTTCACAATGTGATTTGGCCCGCCTATTTAGTTTTGGTATAATGTGGTTTGATGAATAACAAATGCTGATAATTTAATTTCCTAGTTGTAATATTGTTTTTTGCATGTAGATTGATAGTGCTCAAAATAACTAACCAATATTCTTTGCGTGCACTTTATTTCTATTCTATCTTTCTGTATATTTGCCTGCTACCGCTGCTGTGTGTTGTACCTATGCTTGTTGTGGTGCTGTGTGTTTTTTAGGATTTCCACCTGCAACTCTCCCTAAACCCTACAGAAAACCAAATGATACCACCGTAGAACCAATACCAGATGATATGCCAACTAGAGGTGAGTGACTGGTATCAAAGAACTTGAAAGTCACGGGGAATCATCTAACCCAATGCAAATGGAGACTGTATAAAAGTTGGAAGGCCTAGTACATTTTGCGTTGTTATTTCAGCAACACCATAAGGTTGTAAGTCACATTTCTTACGAAAACAATGAATACTAGAAAGGCGAAGTGTAATAGCTACCATTACAGGGTTTTTTTAAGCAAGCCTGGACCGGGAGCCAAAATGAGCTCCTGGAGTTGAAAACAGAGCCTGGTACTGTGGCTTCCAGTGTAATATATTGGAAAGACCGGGAGCCAAAATTAGAGAACCGTTGGGTAAATGGAGCCCGGCTCCCGCTTAAAAAAAAAAACCTGACTGCTACCATTTTATCATTAATTTTCTTTACACGTCATTTAGTGTCCAGTCTTGGGTCAGTGGCTCTTGAACTGATTCTTCGGGTGATGGTGTTGCTTGAAGAACCATTTTAAACGCCACTGACATATATGGAAGATAATGTTTCAGATTTTTGCATGCAGTCTATAGTGATAACATATTGCAGCCATTGCAGACACAACTATCTTTCATTCTTATGACGAGTTGATATAAGGTCTACTGCAAATAATGCTCATAAATTTGAGAATGCGTTCAAATTTTTTTGACAGGAATGATAATGAAACATATTCCCCAAAATAAGTTCTTTGATAATTATTTATGGTTAGCATTAACATTTGTCTTGATAGCTGCAAGTTGATATAAGTTGATACATTAAGAATGAGTTTGCTGTGTCTCTTGATATCATTGAAATCATTCAATTTTCTACAAATCATGAACATTGGAGTGAAACCAATGCATAGTGAAAACAGCCATATCACCGCAAACAGTATGGAAACTTGATCTTTTCACATGAGCGCAATGTCGATCTTCATAGGCGTAGTCAATTTTGGTTGTCGTTGCATAGTCGCACACGCTTTCAGCATACACATCAAACAGATTTGATTTGTAGGACATTAAATGATTACAATGATAGTTGTATGCATTATAGTTGCTGATTAAAGACAGAAAGGTATGGAAGGCAATTAGACTTGACTGATTGGTTAGTAGAATGGATCATGAGCCAGTGACATTTATCTTTTTTTTTTTGGGGGGGGGGGTATATTTTGCTTTTGAAACTCTTATCTGAATCATTGTAAATCAACACAATGTGGCTACCTTCACAAAAAGCAGATCTAGATCAATCCACATCTCCCAGGTCCAGATCTAAGATATGTAACTCTGCATTGACAGATCTGGATCGTGCGTCCATGAAGACACAGTCCAGATCAATCCACATCTCCCAGTTCCAGATCTAAGATGTAACTCTGCATTGACAGATCTGGATGTTGTGTCCATGAAGACACACGTCTACATACATGGTGGCTTTGATGAGTGTACAGAGGACAGCAAAGCGGATTGATCTGAATCTATGCTCCTTGTAGATAGCCCCATTGTAATTTACCATGATACAATTGATAGTAGTTTTCATTAATACAATTGGCAGTGGTGTATTGTTAGTAAACAGCATCAGGTATCCAGGTCTGGCTATGACAAAAGCACTGCACTATAATCACAGTTTGCAACAAATTTCCTTCCTGCATGCAACTGATTGTCGTACCTAGCTTGTTTGGCCTTTTTTAGATCTTTCTTTAGTCTAAATTAGATGATTCCAAACAACGCAACTCTTTTTTTTTATTGCTGTCCTCTTATTAAATCTGTGGAAACAAAGTATGAAAATGCCTGCTTTTTGTCATCTTCATGATTTGCTGACTTACTTTAATAGACTTTCATTTTGGGTTGAAAAATGGGTTAGAATGGCTTTTGAATTTGCCATGACTTCAAACTTGTTGTCTGCGAGCCTGTTTTTGCAAAATGAGAAGCTGTGTTTCAGCATATTTGCATATGAATTACTCCATCAGCACTTCCATAATTTACACATGTAATGCAAAAAAAAATTGTGTTGCCCTCAAGTGGGATTTCTGAAAAATTGAGTTGGTCGGTCGGAAAATAATTTTTTTTAATTATCTTTTTAAAGCACCTAAAGTACCAAATTTGGGTGCATTTTCCACTTTTTTCAAGATATTTTCTCAAAAAACACCCAATCTGAGCAAAATTGGGTGCTTTCCCGACCCTTATTTTTTTTTTTAAATTTCTTAATAGGGTCGGTCGCTGAGGGCAACACAACAATTTTTTTTTTGCCTTATGTTAAAATACTTTAATGTTTCGGTTTACTTGAATGTATCCAGACTCAGGACTCAAAGGTGAAATTGGTACTTCAACAATTTAGATTCAACTTGGCAGAGAACTATAATATTATATTCTTGGCTTCAAACCAACCAATTATCTCAGATTATCTCATAAATACATGTAGCTATGACCTGTTCAATCAAAGGATTCCTTTAAAATATAAAGCAGCCAAGTCTTTCTTGAAGATCTATTATGTAAACACATCTGCTCTATCTCATCAGCAAAAGCTCAGATTTCATATCCTTATGAAATGTAACAACTACACAGCAGATGCACAGTGTGCAAATGAATTGCGTAGAGGAAATAAAGTTTATGTACATGTACATGTACACAAACATGGATTAACGACTTTTAACTTCGCGAGGTTTTTCTGATTAGCTAAGATTCTTGGATATTATTTGCTCTATTTCTAATAAGCCATTTGTGAGATATTATCTTATGGGTGAGTGTAAATCTATAAAGGATACTTGTTTACGTTAGCAAGGTAGGGTGTAATGTTACACTTGTCAGACCATTTATGTCTTACAATTAATCTAAGGGCTTTTTGTCTTTGCAATTATCTGTGTGCAATTGCTTGATTTTGCACAAGGGCATGATAGCACAAGTATCACAAATTTGTTTCCACATATACTTTCATATGCACAAAATGTCAGAAATTGCATAAGTTTCTGTGTGTATAAATAGCTTGATTTTGTACAAGGGCATGATAGCACAAGTATCACAAATCTGTTTCCCCATATACTTTCAGGTACAAAATGTCAGAAATTAGGGAAACAAGCCACAAAACAAATTTTCTCCTGTGTTAATTACAATAATTCATTATCACAGCTCACATTGATTTACTAATCAATTATCAGCAAAATTCCAGAGTAATAAGCCCAAAGATTTAATTTTGTAAATTTCAAGTTCCTTTACTTACTTTTACATGCAAAAATTAGTTTTTCTTTTACATGCAAAAAATTGTTTTATAACTGCCCACCCCTAAAAATAAAAGAAAGAAACACTTATTAAAGTGTTTGCCAGGTGTCTCAAACCACCAAATAATATCCATCTATGGGTAGTTATCAATCCCAGAGTGGATGCTCAAATTGGCCCCCTTAGAAAGATGAAGATGGTAAAACCTTGTTCTTTTCTTTTGCAAAGAATGAGAACTTTTTTGTATGTTTGTTTTGGATGGATAAATATCATGACAATATTTTACCAAATGGACAATTTGCCGTTCACAGTGTACATTGGCAATTCTTCCGGTAGTGATCTAGTTTCATATCAGCTAGATAAGCAAATAGTAGGCCATTGGAAGCCAACTATTTCCTTATTTTTCTAAGCAGAGGGGAAGTTATTCATGACTAAAGAGTAACGTAAGGGAAGTTGTTCATTCTGTTAGTGAAGTAATCTTTATTTAGGTGTGAAACTTATCTATGCACATGTCAATAAGTTGATAGACCCCTATGTTGTAAAGAGCCAGTTACCTGGTATATTCCAAGAGTGTAGGGTCCTGGTATGTAATGAGATGTGTGTTGTGTGATGAACTTTCCACTAGTCACTGAACTTCATAATTGAGTTGTGCATCCGTCCTTGTCCTAGGTCTAAGTCAATAGGAGACTTTAACGTTTCGGCCCATTGTTAAGTTGTCTGGTCCATGATAGATCTTACTGAACTTGCTGGTAAAAATGGGCATGAATAATATTTTATTGATGTAGATTCAATGTTTTAATTCAAAATTGGGGGTCATTTTGAAAATAGCATTTTTGGAGGTTTTGGGGAAAAATTAGTACAGGGGTCTATGGGAAATATGGCAAAAGAAACATTATTTAGTGTTGATTCAAAAACTTCCCACTGAAATTTTGTGTCAATTTTTTCACAAAATTTGCACAAAAGTATGTTCTTTCAATTAACAAAATTAAAAGTGGGGGTCGCCTGCCTATTTTTCACGAAAAGTGTTACATTTTTTGACTTTAAAACGCTATTCTGCGTATACTGGGCATGTTGCTGCACCTGCGTAATCAAAACAAGTGCGTACCAGCACGCGTGGACTAGACACCTTAAAAGTCATGCAAGCCTAGTACTTCTATCTGGCTCTATCTATCCTTGTTTTCATATAGTCATATTTCATAACAAGTCAAGA